>WSFP011426785.1:0-22192 GCA_009831015.1 Picea engelmannii
TGTCTATCCTCTGAACTAACATAGTGAAAATATTGCAAGGTGAAGCATGAGTTCATATGTAGCCTCTTTTAATCAATTCCTAGATATATGGCTTGAGCTCATTGTTCCCCACAATAAATCACTGGAACACAAGTACACTGGAAAGAGGGAGACATAATGCTAGGTGTATGGTATGTGTTATATGACAATGTAGTGGTACTATGGAACAAGGGCTTCACCTTCTTGACCGATATCTTATCACATTCATTCATAAAGGGGATTTTTTAATTGTGAAAAATAGAGTCAATATATTGTAGGTATTGGGGGGTGGGGGGTGGCGATGTGGGTATAGGGGGGTTTATAGATATTGAGGGGTATAAAAAGGGGTATCTAGTAAAAATAGGGGTTTCTTTTATTGGAAAGATGTATTGGGAGGGGGGTTCAACAAAATGATTTTTGGAGGTATTTATCAATATATAGTGAAATTAAGGGTATTCTTTAATATCCAACAAACAAAAGTGCTATGTCACAGGTTCACTGAGTGAAGATCCCATGTACTATGGTGAGGGAAGTAAATATTTCCTTAACAATATGACACCAAATCATATACATGTATCTATTTCTTTGCAAGAACTCTTACAGTAACCTTGGTTGTCACAATTATCTTCATTTAACCATGGGACCTAATCATGAAGAGCATAAACCTCCCAGTTTTCAACATTAACTTTCTACGTTGCTCGACATTGATTAAAAAGACTATGGTAGAAGACACTACCTATAGAACCTATAGGAATGAACTCCCAAGGTGATGATAATACTATAGGGTCTAGATTAGTATACAACATATCACTTCCATGTATATGGTTGACCAAGAAAAATGTCACAAACAATTAGTGGATCCACATCACAAGGCACCTCATATTTGAAGGGTAGAATGTCATAAGATAGACAACATATTTTTATTGACATAGAGGTCCCATCCTTCGTTCAACTCTCTAATCATATATGGATGTTGTCAATAGTAAAGTGTAGAGATGGCCCCTTCACCCATCAATGTTTGTAGGTGGAAGAGGTGCTCCCCCTCCTATGGCCCCTTAGGCTCCTATAGTTGCACATGTGAATTA
This sequence comes from Picea engelmannii, assembly GCA_009831015.1. Classification (NCBI taxonomy): domain Eukaryota; kingdom Viridiplantae; phylum Streptophyta; class Pinopsida; order Pinales; family Pinaceae; genus Picea; species Picea engelmannii. The sequence continues at coordinate 1,104 of WSFP011426785.1, forward strand.
GTAATTGTGGTATCACGATTGGTTAATTTCCAAAATTTCATTTTCTTTGACTTTGGTCTATAATGGTCTTGATTTTGAGGAAAGTACAAGGGTCTGCATCATGACTATTACACATGGTCTTCACACAAAAAACATGTGACATAGCAACTTTGTTCATGGGATATTAAATAATACCCCTAATTTCACTAGATATTGATAAATACCTCCAAAAATCCTTTTGTTGAACCCCCCTCCCAATACATCTTTCCAATAAAAGAAACCCCTATTTTTACTAGATACCCCTTTTTATACCCTCCAATACCTATAAACCACCCGATACCCCACATCCCCCCATCCCTTCCAAATACGTAAAATATATTTAATTTATTTTTCACAATTAAAAAATCCCCTTTATGAATGAACATGATAAGATATGTCTCAACAAGGTGAAGCCCCAGTGGACTATTAGTGCTTGTCAGACATGACACTCCTCTCTTGAGTACCATAGACTTCAATATATGTCTCATCACTTACAATTGTCTTTCTTTGGTTTTTCATGTAGATGGATATTCTACACATGAGGCATTAGATGATGATTTTCTTATTGTTCAGTGTCCTTTGCTTCCACTTTGTGATGTAAATAAAGACTACATTTATCCCTTTTTTTTGTGGTATTGTTTGCAAGGACAAACTCCTCACCCTTTCTCTTGAAATTTCCTTCAATTTTTACCACATATATGTAGGGAATTCCTAGTATTTAGATATCTATAAATTCCATCCCAATGTGGATGTATTTGTGTTGACCTTTGTGATACGTAAGGGCATGATGCCTCTCAGTATACTCGATGTCAAGTTTTATGGCCAAGGCTTGGAAAGTGTTTGTGTGCACTTGCATGGAATGGTTCTTATCCTAGAAACGTTGTGTATGTTGATGCATTGGTCATCATAATTTTCCACTTGGAGGTATTCTTGCTTGATAGAATTCATGAAATACCCCATTGGGTTCTTTAGACTACTCTAATAGTGGTTTCTTGGTTGGTCCTTTGAAAATTATGAAAAATAGATTTTTTTGCAATGTTTTGCACGAGTCACTAAATTCAAAAGAGAAAATGTAATAAATTATTTATATGAAAAATATTCATGAAAAAGTACCCTTTATCTTATTGATCCATTTTTAGGAATCTAGATTTATATTTCCTTCAAATTAAGGAATGTCAAATTTTATGTATTGTACATTGAGTGGTGTTTGTCCTTTAAAGGAGTGGCTTTTCAAAAAAGATTCATCTATCGTAATGGAGATTCATTGTATAATCTAAGTGAATTGATTCAACATCCCATTCCTTTGTTCTCAAGGGATTCAATGAGAAGAAACTTGATAAAATATCCTTCCCCAATTTCTTTCACCACCTGAGGTTGTCAAGATAAAAAAGGAAGTTAGTGGGATAGGTCACTCATTGTATACCAAGATTCACATACCTTGACCTTTTTAAAGGGGTTATGCATCGAGGAGGAAAAGACGAAGATTCACATACCTTGACCTTGTTATACGGGTTATGCATCGAGGAGGAGAAACCTTTGATAACATTGGTCCATATTTAAGTGAAATTTGATGGACAACAAAATAAAATTATGGACTTATGTATTTTAATGTGTTATAATAGTGAATGAAGCAATTACTATAGTTGCATATTGGAAAAAAAAACTTTGAAACAAATAATAACTATTTTATTCAAAAACTAGTTCTAAATGGTGGTAGCAATATCTAGAAAGAGATGTTATACATACATACATATATTCTAATTTTATTTTATACACAATTACGTGCAAGTGAAACTAGCTTAGAATCCCCAAGGGTTAACTTAATCAGTTGAACAATTCACTTGAGGCATGTTATCAACTAGGAGACCATGAGTCATAGGTTCAAATTTGGTCAAGTCCCTTGAGGTTATCTGATGCTATTGTAACTGGCAATTGAGTCGATTTGCATCCAAATGTTTGAGGGAAGATGGGGAGATCCTGCAAGGTTTTCCTTGGGGAGAAAACACAAGTAATTTAGGGCCATATTTTGTATAGTAACTCCCCTTTGTTTTTTGATAGAGGGGTATATTTCCCACCAAATGCAATACTCATGTATTAATTGACATTGTTGGGGTTGGGGATTATAAATAGAGTTAAATAATGGGGCATGTCACTCAAAGGGATCCCAAGTAGATTTAATAAGCACCATATCTTGGGAATTAAACATAGGCCAAGCGAAGGTAAAATCCCACTTATTTACTATTTCATTACAACATTAATCTCAAACTTACTATTAGAGTAAATTTGGGCCTAAAACGAGCTTCCTAGGGAAAATATTAAAATAGTATAAGCATATGTTACATGACACTCAACATATGCCATGTCACACTATGTTAGAGGTGTTACCTAGTGAAGGTTAATCTATATTGTCTCATTAATGATACTTTCCAAGTAAGTTGGGCTAATGCAGATTTAAAATGTGAGTAAAAAATAATAATAAAAGTTTTAGATTCTTTTGCACACAATAAATGTTGTAGTGCCAAAATATGTAGTTTTATATAATATTTTATTTAGAATAATTCATAATTGATTAAATATACTATTACATTTTTTATATACTTACAATAAATTTAAAACTCAAATAAAATTATAATTAAATAAATTAATCTCCAGGGCACAAGTTCCCAACAATAAGGCTCAAAGCCATTACAATAATATACTCTTAACCATGTCATTTGAGGGAATTGAACTTGGTTATGGAGGATAACAATCATTCCTTCCCAACTACCCAAGCTAAACCCAATTGACTGTATAGTATTATATTATATAAAAAAAGTTGCTAAAATATCTAATTCATTGTTTTATATATTTGTATATTATATACTTAATTATTATATACCATCTTTATTATAAAATAATTAAAAATAGAAATTGATTATTTTATTTTGAATTGATTCCATTAGATTTGAATTAATGCAAGATATATTTTCAAAAGCATTGATAATGATAATATAAAATACTCTATATTTAGTATTTCAAGAATATTGATCATATCTCGATATGTTCTTACCAAAATCCTAACCAAGGTGAGGTTTATATGTAATTCACTATTGCCAAATAAAAATATGACACATAAGCATCTTTGACTTCTATAGTTCCAACTCAACTATTATCATCTTTGACCCAATTTCTTGAAATTCTATTGGCTTTTGAATTCCAACTCATCAACATATTTTTATTATGAGACTCATTTTAGACCCAAATTTACTCTAATAAGTAACGAGAGGGATCAAATTCTCAAGGGAATAAGGGTTTTTTTCTTTGAAAAATTTGACACCTCTAATCATTTTATAGATTTTGCGTTAACTTGAATATAAGTTATTATGTTTAAGACATTTAATTAATGTGATTGTATCCCTAGAAAATGTCATCCTTAAAACTTTTTTACATATAGGATTTTTAACTACCACATGGCATGATAATTATGGACCACCTCTTCATCTTCACCAGGGATGATTTTAAGGATGAAAATTTATTTTAAAATGTAGAAACCTTGGTGAATATTACAATCCTTCATATGCAAACTATAAAATGTTTGGTGATATTTTTGTAAAAATATTCAAATTTCTAAGGATTTTATATAGTTTGTATAAAATTGTGGCGATTTTTAAGGTATAATAAATTTATCTTATAGAATTTGGGTGAATCACTTTTAGAATAGCAAATATATTTTTGGGAAAACCATGGAAAATTATCCCATGAGAAAAATTTAGTCCCTAAAATCATCCATGATCTTCACACTCTAGGTGTTTTTGTTTCATATTGCAAAGCCTTTGTAGGCTTTGTTGGAGGTGACGTTGTGTTTGGGGTTGTAAACTTCATATTCATGCATATTCAACATTGATTTGTAGGAAAGTAACTATGAGTGTGAGTGCATTAAGTTGGCATCAATTTGGTTAGGATGGTAGGAGGTTAGATGCAATGCATATGTGTTGCAAAAAGTTTGGGTTTGATTTCTTTCATGACTAGATGTTGGCTTTATCCTATGGAATTATTCAATGGTAGGATCACATTAAACTTGATCTTTTGTTTTAAAATCTTCCAAAAAATGGTTAGTTACTTACTACTTATTTTGTCATTTTCTTTCCTTCAATAATAATAATATTTATTATTATTATTTCAATTGAATTCTTCATTATTATTACATGTTTTGAAATGAATATTCTAACTAAACATTCACAATGAAATTTATTTTTCATTTATTGAGAATTTAGTATAAACATAATTATTTTTCGAGAGACTATTATTCTTCATGTTTTGGTCAAATTTGTCATGTTTTCAAAATTGATTTTCTACGTTGATGGTTGTAGTAACATATACATTATATTATATTCATCTCAACCCCAAATCTATCAAGTGATGAGAGGGATCAAATCCATCAAGGTTAAACTTAAAAGAGAATAATGAGGATTGATATTTTAGCCTCGAAACGATGGATCAAAGAAGCCCTGAGAACACCCCCCTCTCCCCACCCCCATCTTGGCATGACAATGCCCATTTGAAATCACCTCGATCTTAAGAACTTTATCACATGTCCATGTGATATGGTGCTCGACACTTGAAAGATCATATCCCAATATCCCTTACAATAGAATTCCCTAACCCAAAATACCACTATTTCTTACAACAATCTTGTTGATGTTATCATTTGTAATTTGATGTCCTACAATGCTTAAAGTAGTTATAGAGTATCCATGCTTTCTCATTTACTCAAATTTTTAATTGTAATGTCAATAAGATAGATATTTATATAAAACTTGAAATAATGCATGTTTGAATATTAGCTTACAAATTAAAGGAAGCAAAGGTCTGGAATATGCTTCCTAAACTAATCAATGAGAGAAAAATGTGTAGAAGCTAAGTAAACATAGTTGTAGTAATAAACAACACTTAAACATGCAACCATTAGAAAAAAAAAATCCTAGGGAAAAACCTTACAACAGAAAACCCCCACACTCTAAAGGACACTCAATGCATTATTTAGCAACTAAATGGTCACAATACATTACAGAGTCTCTATCCTCTCAACAAGAGTTTTAGCAGTAGCATAAGGATTCCAAAGAAATTTTGGTATCCTAACAATAGGATAAAACTCACACATTTTTTCTCCAACCCTAGAACTCAATAAAAAGGCATAACAAAAACTATAAACCATTTATGGTTTTCCAATTCTACATGTTAGAAACCAACAATAATTAATTATCTGATTGTTGTTTATTATAATTCATTGCCTACTAGTTATTTGCATTTATTCCCTACCACTACTCAATAGTTATTATGTGCCACTACTCCACATTTGTTCCATGTTGTAGCTTTGTATTTATTCCCTACTCCACTATAGGATTGCAAGGTGTATGAAACACATATCCCAACATTCTCCCACTTGACATATACCTTGCAAGGGTATAAGGGAGAATGCATTAAATTGCAAGCCAATTGCTAGGGACCATAAGGCCTATAGACTCACAACAACACTTGAATTTACCCATGTTCACCAATTTTATCAATGCATCTGCAACATTATGCAAAGTGTCAACTTTCTCTAGCATCACCTTTCCATCCTCTACCACGTCCCTAACAAAATGGTATTGGATATCTACACACTTTGTCTTTGCATGAATGATTTGATTCTTAACTAGGAAAATGGCCTTGTTACTATCATATTGAACAATAATAGCTCTCTAACTTATCCCTACTTCTTAACACAATTTCATAAGCCAAATGACCTCTTTACATGCACAATTAGTTTCTATATACTATGCCCATGGAAAAAGTGACCATATCTTGTCACTTTCTCATCCAACTCATTATTCCACCAAACAATCAAAATTCTTATTTGCTCGTAGATCTCCTTCTATATACATCCCTTGCCTAATGAAAATCAGCATAACCTTGTATATCCACTAAGTGTGGGTCCCATAAAATATCAATATGATAGAAAATGAAGTATTTAGAAGTACCTCACAAATACCTGAAGATCCTCTTCACTGCAACCCAAATTTCACATACAAAATTAATCATGAATCAACTCAAGACTCTCATTACTTAGGCAATGTCTAGTCTAGTACAAACCATGGCATACATCAAACTACCAATTGCATTAGCATAAGGAATATAAGCCATATCCTCCATCCCTGCGGGTGTTGTAGGACACTACTCAACTAAAAGATTAGTTCCCACATAAATTGAAGCACTCAATGGTTTACAATATGCCATGCAAAAAAATTGTAGTATAGAGTTTACATACTTACTCTAGATCAACACCAAATATTTCTATTTGTTATATCTCTCCTAATCTCCATTCCTAAGATACAATTTGTATCCCCCAATTCCTTCATATCAAATTGTGTTGAAAGATAAGACTTCAAATCGTGAATCACATCCTTACTGTTACCTACGAACAACATATCATCCACATATAGAGTGATAACAAGTAAATGACCACAATCATGTTTGTAACACACATAATGATCTAATTTGGATCTTATAAATCCCAATCCCAACACAAAAGAATCAAACTTTTGGTACCACATTTTGGGAGATTGTTTGAGACCATGTAAATAATTTTTTAATTTGTGAACCAATGACTCTTTTCATTTTTCAACATAGTTCTCTAGATGTGTCATGTAAATCTCCTCCTTCAATTCAACATGTAGGAATGATGCTTTCACATCCATTTATTCTATCTATAAATCATATTTTTTTGCTACAAATAATAGAAGCCTAATAGATTTTAGCTTAACAACTAGGAAAAATATCTCATCAAATTCTATCTCCTCAACTTGGGAATATCCTTTCACAAACAACCTTGTCTTGTGTTTTTCAATAGTTCCATCTAAATTGATCTTCTTTTTGAATACCCATTTACATCCAATGGGTTTTTATAAATCATACAATGACACCAAGTCCCAAGTATCATTCTTTCTAAGTGTATCCATTTCCTTATCCATGGACTATCTATAGGACTCCTTATCTTCCATCTCCATTTCCTCTTCCATGGTTCTAAGCTCATTAGTGTTAGTATATAAAGAAAAAGTACATCTGAAATCAAACCAAATATAATTATACTTGTTTAGTTTCCTTCTTTACCAAGTGGACTGTTGGGTTGTTATATTCTTTGCAATGGAAGTCTAGTCGAGGTGGATCAACTGGGAGTGAAAGTCGAAGGTCAAAGTGATCGACCAAGAAAGTCGAAGTTGAAAGTGATCAATAACAAGTGGAGAGGTCAGCCAACAAGAGGTCGATAGGAGGTTGTGTGGAAACCGATTGAAGACCGAATGGAGTTTAACTAGTAGTCGACTGGTATTTCGACCGGTAGTCGACTGTAACATAATCCCAAGATTCATGATATTTGTAGCCAATAATTTGCATGTATATACAACCATTTTCAGGCAACTTTTTTGGGGGGTTTTCCTGTTGTGTAGCCTATAAATAAGGCGCGTTGTAATGTTTTTAAGTTGGACGTTGTAATTGATCTTCATTTTTATCTTTAGCAAAAGGTTGTTGGTCATGTTGATGTAAGCCTTAATGACTACAGGGTTGTTCTTGTGTAAGAAAGAGGGTATGCTATCAATTGTGCCTTAGGTGTAGACCAGGGTTAGGCAATAAAATTTTATTCTAAAAGAATAATACAACAAGTGAGAAAGACTCTCAAGGGATGTTGGTTTTTCGGGGTAAAATCTATGTGTATTGTTTGTTTTCTTTGTCATTGTTTTCTAGCTTAAATTTGTCTTCCTCTCTTATATTAGGTTCAGTGTGGTAGTATAATTTCCTATTGTGGTATCAGATCTAGATTTGAAAATATTATATTTGAGCCAATCCTAGGTCTAGTAAGAGTCACGAGTCAAATATCTTTAAATTTGCACGTAAAAGAATGGAAAGTAGTTCAAGAATAGAGATCGAAAAATTCAATGGCAAGAAATTTGAGATTTGGAAGCATAAAATTGAATATCTCCTTGTATATCGAGAACAATGGGAAAGAATTTTTCTAGGTACCATTCCAACAGGTATGTCAAGGGAAGAATTGGAGAAACTTGAAATAATGGCAAGGAGTACGATTCGACTTTGTCTTGCAGATTCTGCGTTGTTCAATGTCTCAGGTGAAGACTTAGTCAAGAAACTCTGGGGCAAGTTGGGAAGCTTGTGCCAGTCGAAATCCATAGTAAATAAGTTGTTTCTTAGATTTTTTTTTATCTTCTGATGATGAGTGATGGTAGTTAGATAACTAAGCATTTGAATGCGCTCAACACTATAATTAGTCAATTATTGTCTATAGATATTAAAATCACCGAGGAGGAGAAATGTATTATCCTATTATGTTATTTTCCAGACACCTGGGATATCTTTAGTAGTGTCTATAGGGAGTAATTCAACCACATTATCACTAGAGGACATGGTTTCGTATCTACTGTCAGAAGAAAGGAGATGGAAGAACATGGAAGGATCAACCAAATATGCTTTAATGGTGAGAGGTCAAGCGGTTGACAGAGATAAAGGCAAATTCTCAGGTAGAAAATATAAGTCAAAGGGTAGATCTAAATCCTTCGTTCAGTCAACGAGAAGATGTTGGAAATGCGGTAAAGTTGGGAATTATAACATGGAATGCAAGTTGAAGGAAATGGAAGTCAATACATGATCCAATGAGAAGTATTCGACTGAGCGAAAGACTACTCAAGATAAAGGAGGCAATGCGTATTTGGCATCAACCAATACAAATTCGGATCAATATGTGTGGTCAATCGAATCAGAATCATCCTATCATATGAAACCTCACTAAGAATGGTTCTACGAATATGAGAGATATGAAGGAGGATGTGTGTTCTTGGGGGACAACTCAACAACCAAAATTGTTGGACGAGGAAGAGTCCAATTGATACTATAGGATGGGAGGAGTAGAACCCTTCCAAGTGTGCTACATATTTTGGGTTTGGAAAAAAACATGATATTTTTCAACAAGATGAGTGATGCAGGATTCCACACTCTATTTCAGAAGAATACATGAAAAATGGCCAGAGGTGTGATGGTCTTAATTAAAGGAGTTAGAATTGGAACCCTATACAAGTTATTAGGGAATGTCAACTCCAACAACATCCTTTTTCATGAATTCAACTTGACTTCGACTAGACTCAACTCATCTCGGGTTGAGTCAATTCAAACTGACTCAACAATTCTTTGTCAAATCGACCCAACCATGTTATGGCATGAGAGCATGGGACACATTGGAGAAAAAGTACTTCGATTTATGCAAAATAAAGGTATGGTTGAATTTTTTCCTGAATGTAATTTAGAAGTTGATTTTTGTGAACATTACATATAAGGAAAATGTAGTTTGGTGAGGTTCCCATCTAGAGCGACAAGGGAAAAGAGGAATCCATAATTGGTTCATACTGATGTGTTTGGGTCTGTGACAATCCCTTCACTTGGTGGATCCCCGTATTATGTCTCCTTCATAGACGATTTTTCTAGGAAAACACAGATATATTTGGAAGAAAACAAAGGTTTTAGAGAAATTCAAAGAGTTTAAATCTTTCATGGAAAACAAAACAAATAAGAAGATCAAGGTGCTGATAATTGACAATGGTGGTGAATTCAGTTGAAAGGATTTTGAACAGTTCTACAAGCAGTGTGGCATAGCATGTCAAAATACCACATAATATACCCCACAACAAAATGGAGTTTTCAAAAGAATGAAAAAAACGTTGATGGACAAGGCAAGGAACATGTGCAGTGGTGTTGGGATCACACAAGAATTCAGTGCAGAAGCAATCGACATTGCAAAATATTTGGTGAATATGTCTCCTTCGTCGACACTAGATGACATGACTCCACATGAGGTATGGTTTGGTAAGAAGCCTTCGCTTTCACATCTAAAAGTATTTGGATATGATGCATTTGTGCATGTTCCCAAGGAAAAGAGGAGCAAGTTGGACAAGAATGAATTCAAGTGTATTTTCATTAGATACAAATAAGGTATGAAAGGATATAATCTTTGGGATATTGCATCAAGGAGAATAATGTATAGTTGAGATGCATTGTTCAAAGAATTCAGAGGGAATTCTGAGTCTATAGTGGTCCAAACAGAGAAGAATCCAGAGAAGGAGAGGTTTGAACTAAGGAATGAAGAAGATGATTTAGATGAGTCAACTAAATCAGATGAAGAGGTGGAACAACCGACCCCGATTGTAAGGAGATTTGAATGAGTAAGAAAACTAGTCAGAAGGTATATTCTACCCGACTTACGTTCTGCATTTGTGTTAACTACCATTGATGAGGATCTTAATTTAGTTAGGGAGGCATTCGACTCAGTAGAGGTTAAAATATGGAAGGATTCCATGGTCAAAGAGATGGAATCATTCCATACGAATGAGATGTGGGATTTGGTTGAATTACCTAGTGGAAAAAAGCACATAAGGAGTAAGTGGGTATTCAATAAAAATATGAATGCAACAGGTCAAGTCGAGAAATTCAAAGGTCGACTAGTAGCGAAAGGGTATTCCCAAGTCGAAGGAGTCGACTTCGGTGATATTTTTTCCCCTACTGAAAAAGTATATTCCATTATAGTACCGATGTCTCTGGTTGCAACATTTGATATTAAAATAGAACAAATTTATGTGAAGACAATGTTCCTACATGGGGACCTGGAAGAAGAAATCTACATGAAACAACTTGAATCATTTGCAGTAAAGGGAAATAAAGAGCTAGTGTACAAGTTGAAAAAATTCCTTTATGGTCTAAAGCAATCACCAAGGATGTGGTACCAAAAGTTTCACACATACATCCTTAGTTTTGGATTTGTGAGAAGTGAAGTGGATCAATGTATATATTCCAAGGAAGAAGGTGGGAATTTCATATATGTAGTATTATATGTCAACAACGTGTTTCTGATTGGAAACAACATGGACACAATAAAGAAAGTGAAGAAGCAATTATCCTTCAAGTTTGACATGAAGGATCTTGGTGCAACGAAATTCATTATGGGAATGGAGATCAAGAGAGATCGGGTAGTTATAAATCTCTGGTTGAATCTGAAAAAATATGTTGAAACATTTTGAAGCGTTTCAACATGCATGATTGCAAACTTATAAATGTGCCAATTCCTATGGAAGTAAGGTTAATTGTTGAACAGTTTCCAAAGACACAAGAAGAAATAGAGGGCATGTAGTGTGTTCCCTATACAAGTGTTATTGGTATTCTAATGTATGAATGGTCTACACTCAAATAGACATTTCCCATTCAATGGGAGTGTTGAGAAGATACATGTTGACATGTGGAAAAGAGCACTGGACAACTGTTAAGAGAGTATTCAAGTATTTTTGTGGGACAAAATATTATGCTATTTTCTACCAAAGGAAACTTGGAGTGGACAATGAAGTAGAAGTACATGTATTTTTCGACACCGGTTGGGCCAGAGACATGGCTCGACGAAGGTCGACTAGTGGACATGTGTTCAAGATGTTTGGTGGAGAAATTAGTTGGATGAGTAAGCGACAGGCAGTCGTGGCCTTGTCAACAACAAAAATTGAATACATGGTAGCCACTCATGGGAGAAAAGAAGCAATATGGCTTAAACAACTATGTTTAGGGATCGGGTTTGAGCAGAGATCTATGAAGATTAATTGTGACAGTCAAAGCACAATATTTCTAACAAAGAACCCAACTTATCATTCCAAGACTAAACATATTGATGTACAATACCATTTTGTAATAATATTTGACCAAGTCTATGAGTGTTTTGAAGTTCTCTTGGTACATAGATGCAATGGGAATTTTTTACCTGGGTCTATGAATAACAATTCAAGTTTTCTTATTTCAACAAAGAAGAGAACAAGTGGGAGAATGTTGGGTTTTTATATTCTTTGCAGTGAAAGTATAGTTGAGGTGGATTAATTGGGAGTGAAATTTTTAGGTCGAAGTGACCAACTAGGAAATTCGAAGTCAAAAGTGATGGAAAACAAGTGGAGAGGTCAGCCGACAAGAGGTCGACATGACGTCGCGTGGAAACCAACTAAATACCAAATGGAGGTCGAATGGTAATCCGACTGGTAGTGGACTATAATATAATCTTGAGATTCATGGGATTTGTAGCCAATGATCTGTGTGGATTTGTAACTATTTTTGGGCTCCTTTATTTAGGATTTTTCTTACTGTAAAGCCTATAAATGAGGCATATTGTAATCATATTAAGTTGGATGTTGTAATTGATCTTCATGCTTATCTTTAGCAGAAGGTTGTTGGAAATGTAGATGTAAGTCGAATTGGTTATATGGTTTTTCTTGTGTAAGCAAGAGGGTATGATGTCGATTGTGTCTTAGGTGTAGACAAAAGTTAGGAATGTAACCTTTTATTCTGAAAGAATAAGACAACAAGAGAGAAAGACACTCAAGGAATGTTGGTTTTCTCATTTGGGTTTCTAGGGTAAAACCTCTGTGTACTGCGTGTTTTCTAGCTTAAACATTCCTTCCTCTCTTTTATTAGGTTTAGTGTGGAAGTACAATTTCCTAACATGGACCTCCTTAAAGTTTGAGGTGGAGTTTCTTCCTTCTCTCCCAAACTCTTTGAATCCTCCTCATCAAGTCCATTAGGAATCACTTGCTCATTTTCTACTTCAACTTTATTGGTATTGGGTGGTATCTAAACCATTGACTTCTTCTCATCCTCTTCTAATTTCACTATTGTGGGAGAAGGATTAACTTCTCTAAAAATAAAATTATTTCTATAATTTTTTTTTCCATCCATATTATCCAAAAGCTTGTACTCTTCTACACTGACACCATAACGAATGAATATACATTTCATAGCCTTGTTATTCAACTTCAATTGATTTTCCTTATGCACATGAGTTCCTCAGAACCAAAAAACATGAAGATGTTGAAGTGAGGGCCTCTTTCCATTCCAGATCTCCATAGGGGTCTTATCCACAAGAATTAATGTGGGAGACCTATTAATCAAGTAACACATATTAGAAACCACTTATACCCATAACTTCTCTAAGCTAGCTCCAGTAAGCATACTACTGGCTCTCTCCATCAATGTTATGTTTAGACATTCTAAAACTCCATTCTACTGAGGGGTATATGGAGTTGTCTTGTGTCTTTCAATGCCATTCTCATTACAAAATTTCTCAAACTATAAAGAAAAAAACTCACCAACATTGTTAGTCCTCAACACCTTAATATTCCTACCAATTTGATTTTCCAAGAGATATTTAAACTCCTTAAACTAACTAAAAAACTCAGATTTAATTCTAAGAAAATATACCCATGTCCTTCTAGAATAATCATCAATGAATCACACATAATACAAAGCCTTAGAAATCAAAGGAACTTTTATTGGACCAAATACATTAGAATGAATTAAGTCCAACAACCCATAAGATTTGTGAGAACTAGAATACAATTGAAAACAATTATGTTTTCCATATATGTAATGCTCACAAAAATCAAATTCAAGAGCACAATCATTCAATCCATCGACAAGATTTTTGTTTTTCAAGGCCAGTAGGCCCTTTTCACCTATATGGCCCAATATTTGGATCCATAACATTGTCTTCTCTATAGGTAAATTGATTTATACAGTAAGAACTTGTTTAGGTACCCGGAAAGAATGATCATCAAAAGTACATATGGGTTTTGATTATGAAGGTGTAGATCTTATAGATCTCTATGTTGCAAAAATCAAAGAACAATTACACTAAATAGTGGTACACATCAAGCTAGAACAAAGTTCCCACATGAACTCCCTTAGTTAACACTATAGCTCCTCGAACCATCTTACACCCTTTGTCAAAGAAAACAACTTGCACACCTACATCATTAAGTGTGCTTATTATAATAGGTTTTGTGCCACCCCCAGAATGTGCAAAAATCCACTAATCCCCTTTACTTTTCCACCAGGGAATCTGATCAAGAATCTACCATGACCAAATATGTTAAGAAGAGGGTCATCACTAAGGTATACCATCTCACCATCATATTTCTCATATGTTGAAAACCAATGCTGATGGGAATTCATATGGAAGGAAGCTCCAAAGTATATCAACTATGCACTCTGGCTTGCATGGGTTTCCAAAACTACAACAAAGTTATATCCACCATCCTCTTGAGAATATTTTTCAGAATCATCATAATAATCATTGTATTCCTTCTTATTCTTCTTTTTCTCTTCCTTACAGTCTCTTTTGAAATGCCCAACCTTGCCACATTTGCTACATTTTTCCTTGGACTTTCTAGGAGAATAATATCTCCCATGATACTTGGATCTTCCCTTTTCTCTCTTCTTTCCTTTCTCCTTAGATATTCCATGAACATCCAAGGCCTCATTCATGGATTCTAAATCTTTCTGCCTCACCTCCTATGAGATTAAAGTATCCACAACCTCATAAAGCACTAATGTGACCAAGTTGTCCCGTGAATCTAGCAAAGAACACAAAAGGGTCATACAACGATCCTCCTCCTCCATATTCACTCCAATCGAGATAAACTGATTCACAATAATATTAAATGCATTCGGGTGATTGGCTACAAAATCACCATCATCCATTCTTAAGGAAAACAAATTTTTCCATAGAAATTTTTTATATACCAAGGATTTAACCTCATATAAATCCTCCAACTTCTTCTAGAGAGTTGTATTGTTTTCTTCAAAAAAATTCAATAATACCAAATCAGATAAATAGAGCCTAATAAGGCTTCTCTCCTTTTTGTACAACACCACCTACTCTTCATATTTCATGCTAGCAAGTTTGGTTCTTGATACTACAACCCATAAATATCGATCTATGAGAGGATCATCCATCTTGAGCTTCCACAACTCAAATTTAATTCCACTAAACTTATCCATTTCAAATCTAGACATGATTTTCATTTCCCTACAACGGGATTTTCATTATGCGCAAGCTCCCACCCAAATCAAGATGAGATAAAAAACAATTGCATAACACCTTGGATCTGAGGTGATCAAAGATTTGCTACCAAATGAAAGGAGGTAGAGGTGTAGAGTATGATTCCTACAATAATCAATGAGAGATAAATGTGAAGAAATTAAATAAGCATGGTTGTAATAAACAACACATAAACATACAACCATTAGACAACAATTTCACGGGGAAAACCCTTATGGGAGAGAAACCCCACACTCTAAAGCACACTCAATGTATTATTCAACAATTAAATGGTTACAATACATTACTAAAGTTTCCATTCTCTCAACAAGAGTGTTCGGCAATAACATAAGGATTCCAGAGAAATTTTGGCAACATATTAGTATGTTAAAACTCACACATTGTTTTTATCCAATCATAGCAGTCAATAAATATGCATAACAAAATCCATAAACTACTTATGGTTTTTGAATTCTACATGGTGGAAACGGTTGGATAGTTGGTTGTCATTGATGTTTTTGGATGGTTGGTTTTCATTGTTATCAAACATAATGGTTTTCATTGATGTCAACAGATGTGATGGGTGCATTTGAAGAAGTCTACAAGAAGGCCCAGAGGTGTGGTCATGAAGCCCGAATTTGTTTGAGGAATACTTACATGAAGGAAAGTGTGAATATAGGTAAGACACTCATAGATGGATATTCCTCATCATACCATTTCCAACGACAGATGGAATATCACGTAGTTCCTCACGGTTGAGGAGTTAGGAAGTCTTGAATTTGGAAGCCCCAAATATGGGTTAAGAAGCCCCTAAACAATTAAAATTCATTAATTGAAGGGTAAAGTGGTTGTAACAAGAATTCCTAAAGTTAAGGAGAGAATTTAGTTAGCAAAGTTGTAAATACACAATAAGAAGCCTCTCATTTTTTCATTCACACACAAGTTTATTGAATATCTTCTATGTGAGCAAGTGATCTATTGGAAAATCTATTACGGTGAGTATGAGACAATGAAGGAAGTGTGAAGGTGAAAGTTAAGGATTGCACAGGAGAGAGAGGGTTTTTGAGAACCCCTAATTTGGCTGACCCCCATAGGTCAAACTACTGGCATCCCACGAGGCACCCCCGCGGGTTGCTTAGTGCCTATCACATGAGCCCCGCATGACACTAGTTTTGGTCCTGTGAGGCTAAGACATAACTGAGGGAAGATGATAGTACTAGGTTGTTGAGGTTGAGGAAGAGCTAGAGGTCTCAAATCCTATGTATAAAGTCAGCTACGGGTTTAAAGGTATGTTATTCTATGTGTTTTGAAGGTTGCATCTTGGAAGGTTTGGCACATGCTTGAGACATGTCTTTGTGAGTTTTTCGTATATTCCTTGAGGCACATCTTGGATACTTGGAATATGTTTTTTTTAATGATATAAGTTTGAGTAATATCATGAGTGATATAGCACATGTTTGATGGTATCTCTTGGTACATGGTTTATGGATGTTGGCACATTCTTGAGGCACATGGTTTGAGGTACATCTTGGTTACTTGTTGATGATGTGATGGTCATGCCTTTGGTATCTTGTTGAGGCATTGGTATATGTTTGAGGCACATATTTGGTGCATGGTGTGAGGCATATTATTGGTACATGTATGAGGTGCATTTCTTGGTGATATTGATGCATGTTTGAGGTACTTCTTGATGAGTTTATGGTACATGTTTGAGGTACATGCATGAGGCATGTCTTGGTGCTGTTGGTAAATGTTGAGGTACACCTTAATGATGTTATGGTACATTGATTAGAAGAATATATTGGATATATTGGTATCTTGTCTATCTTGGTCACACTTGAGGCACTTCATTGATGATATCTTACTGTACATGGTGTATTGCATAATTGAGACATATCATGAGTGATATGGAATATGGTTGATGCATGAGATGGTGTAGGTTTGATACATGGTTGATGTACATGATATGGTACATGGTTTATGCACTTTGTATGGTACATGATTGATGCATGATATGGTACAAATTATGGTACATGAATGATGTACATGGTCGATGCACATGGTATGGTACAAGTTATGGTACATGGTTTATGCACATGGTATGGTACAAGTTCTAGTATATGGTTGATGTATATGGTATGGTGATGGTTTTGGTATCCATGTGAGTGGATATGGTTATAGTTGGTTGACGATGGTATATCAATGACAGTGACAGAGAGAGTGACAGATTGATGTGATAGTGACAATGACAAGTTGATGTGACAGTGACAGTGATAGATTGATGTGACAATGATAGTGTCATGTTGGTTGATGACAGTGGAAGTTATAGGCTGAGCAGTGGTAGTGACAAGTTGATTCTACACTTATATTTCATGGCAGCAGGTCGGGGAAAGGAAAGGGGGTTGTAGCCTCCTTCCGGTTGGTGTCGTAGAACTCAGGGAGTTGGAGTTTCCTTCAGGTTGGAGCTGTAAATCAGGGGTCATAACTTCATTTTTCTTGGAGCCTAAGAATACAAGGAGTTGGAGCTTCCTTAAGGTTGGATCTTGTAAACTAGGGGGTTGGATTATCCTTCTAGTTGTAGCTAGAGAATTCAGGCAGTTGTAGCTTCCTTTAGGTTAGATACTATAAATCAAGGGGTTGGTTCCTCCTTCCAATTGGTGCTTCCTATGAATGCATTCTTGATATATATAAGAAATCATTCCGTGGTTTTCTCCCATTTGGGTTTCCACATAAATTTTGGTGTATTGTGTATTTAATGTGATATTGTTGATTGGTTATCTTCTCATGGTATATTGAATGCAATCATAAATGATATACTACGGATAAAGTTGAAGTTTATACACTGTGATTGAAAGTGGTAAAAAGTGCTCATATTGATTCACCCCCCTCCCAATATTCCAACAGAAACCACCAAAAATTAATTGACCAACTATTGGTTCTTAACATTCATTGTCTGCTAATGATCCACATTTATTCCCTGTCCCTACTCTGCATTGGATTTAGTTTGATTTATCCTACAATGCTTTATTTATTTATTTTTTCTAGTGCTATGCAGGTGCATTTTCTAAAGGCATTAAAAAATGTAAGATATATTAGATTACTCTAATTAACAAACATATGCTTAGGTACACTATTATGATTGAAGTTTCTATGAAAACGGCACCACATTTGTGTGCAATTGATGCAAACACATCTATGAAGTCTAAAGCAAAGCAATCCTGCATAAAACCAAAATTTATTGGATCAATTTCTTAGCTTTTGTTTGGAGTGAGTTCAAATTTTGCAATGTTTTACCCCAAAGTTATTTACCATACATAGATATATCTAACCTCATTTTCCAATTCAAATATTATATCTAGATAAGAGCAATTGTGACTATTAAGTTACTCTAGACAATTTTGATAGGATTGTGCATTAATGAAGACTATTGTTCTTTCATCTGCATATATTCATTGTATCTTATACAAAAAAATGTAGTAGTGTAGTTTAAAAATGGACCTGAGGATCATGGGTATATTTAGATATGTTCCCATCCCATTGTTAAAAAATAAACCAGGCACCATGGTCCAGTCCTAATCCATCTTTTGATAGACCATTTTCTATCATGTTCCTAGTAGATGTGTGACAAGAGATATGTGAGAAAGTTGTAAGTAGAGTTTGAACATCATAAAATGAAGGTTGTAGGCTGAAATTCCTCAAGATTGTTTCCTTATGTATCCACTAAATAAAAAAAAACAAATTCACCACAAATTTGTATGTGTGATACTCCAAATTCTTGATCCAACATCAAGACTAGTTTAAGAGCCATCAACTCACAATAGTTATTTGTCTCTTGACCATTTCATGCTTTGAAGGAAATGCTATGTTTTGTAGATATATGTAAAATTCCTCCTGCTCCACCCCTTATAGGGGTCCCTTGTGAGGCACCATCAAAATATGCTCATGGGATGTCCTTATTTATAACCTCTTCTTTAAGTTTATGAGTGTTGTGATTTTCTTGAACCTACATGTAAGCATTTGGAGTGTTTAATGTCTGGACAACACATTTTAGATGTAAAGTTCCTTTTTCCTCAAACAACTTCACGTTCACGACCAATCATACTATCTAAACAATATTTAGGGGGAGAGCTTTGATCATTCTAATATCACTATTTGAACACCAGATCCTAAAAGCCTCTTTAATGTCATATTTTAATCATATATATTTTTTAAACCAATCATTCATTCCACTTCCTTCCAAATCTCCTTTGTATATGGAAAGGTCATGAAGATGTGAGAATTTGTTTCTTCTGCACATTGACATAAGCTACACCAACCAGGTCCAACAAAAATTCTCTTTTACATAATGTACTGGGTGGGAGCCTTATTGTTTAAAAGAAACTACGTGAAAAATTTAGCTTTCCATGTGCACTTTGATTTCCATATGAGCCTCCTCCACCAAGTGTAATGTGCCCCTCTTTCTTCCTCAACAAGGGATTTGTATCCAATTTTCGGTACATACTCTCCAATTTGATTTAGAGACCAAATAATCTGATCACCATTATCTCTTATCCTAACATTGTTGTATTTCAATATGTCTATGTATCTCTACCATATTACTACATCCTCTTCCCCAAGTCTGATCTCCCTCCATGACAGACAGTGTTGATGCCACATAGTCGACGTATCCCAGTTAAAAATATGTTTTAGCATATAAAATCATTTTCTTCTTAACTCGCATATCAATTGGGGAGGTAACATGTATAGTCCTTTGCTACCAACCCATGGATCAAGGCCAATTTGTACTCAATATCATTTAATAATTTTTATTTATTTATTTGTTATTAATTTAATTATCATTATAATTATAATCATGTATTAATTTGATTGTTTGTTTTTGTAATTACTATTTTTGTAATATTAATAAATTTATGAGATTGATTATTAGTATGCATCTATTTTACAACATATTGATTATGAGAACAAAAACCATGTGTATATAAATAAAATTATGAAATTCTATTGCACTAACATTTAGTTAATTTCACATCACGAGAGAAAAAATGTATATATAAACATAATGATGAAAATTTAAATTAAATAAAAAAAATGTAGGGTAAATCATACCATGGCGAACATGCTCAAAGTAACTACATCTAAGACTCCACATGTAACTTAGTCTAAGACTCTCTTTTTTAGTTACACTCCTAAGAAATGCTCTAATTTTTTGTATCAAGCTATTCTTCAACATAAAACATAGTATAATAAGTATGGATTAGAATTA
Organism: Picea engelmannii; assembly: GCA_009831015.1. Taxonomy (NCBI): domain Eukaryota; kingdom Viridiplantae; phylum Streptophyta; class Pinopsida; order Pinales; family Pinaceae; genus Picea; species Picea engelmannii. Next base: position 21,302 of record WSFP011426785.1, read on the forward strand.
TAAATGCAACTCTTCATAAAATAAATACAGATTCTTTAATATTATATAACAATCATAAAGTATGTAATTACAACTCAATTGGGTCATTCTATTGTTGTTGTCATCAATTACTATATATTACCTTTACTTCTATGACCTTTGTTAAGCCCTAGGTATTGAGTTATTATGTTTATATTGTTATATAAGTGGTGTTGGCTACACCCTTTAATTGTAACTATACCATTTGTAAGAACAATTTTTGATTGGCATACTGTAATAAGTACTTTTGAGGTAAGAAGTTTCCATGGTTTAGCAAGTTTCGACACAAAGCTTGTGAGAAATTTCAATGGGATTTGTGAACCATTCATTGAGTGCATAAGGGTGGTTTTCAATAGAATGTAGCAATAGACAAAAAAATTGAACTTTTGGAGTGTAAAGTGACAAATCATCCAATGTTAATGGTAACATATTTCAACAAGGTATTCAAGTTTGATTGTGATTCCATTGGGACAATGAATATTGGAGCAATGTTGAGTCAAGAACGTAAAACCATTGCATTATTTAGTGAGAAATTGAATGATGAAAAAAGGAAATATTTAGTTTATGATCAAGAGTTTTATGCCATTATTCAAGCCTTGAATAAGTGGAGGCATTACCTACTGCCTAGGGAGTTTGTTTTGTATATTGACCATCAAGTCTTACAATATATAAATAGTCAAGATAAATTAAATTAAAGACATATGAAATGGATTTAATTTCTTCAAAGTGAAAGTTACTCATTTGTATCGAAGCATAGATCAAGAAAGTCTAACAAAGTTGAATATGCCTTGAGTAGAAGTATCACCTTGTTGAATATCGTGTCTATAAAAGTGATTAGTTTGGATATAATGAAATAATTGTATGAAGATGATG
>ML865074.1:5856-17487 GCA_009831015.1 Picea engelmannii
GTGACCTTCCTCTTGGTCCCTGTGGCCAACTGCACTAACCAAGACTTCTCATGTTTTCTTCTCGTTAGATGCAAACTTTCCACCACTCTAGGATCTACATAACTATGGCTAGCCCCTGAATCAATTAAAATAACAAGTGGTCAATTGTTGATCGTACCTTCCACTTCGATCATGTGCAATTGAAATTGTGCTTGCTTATTGTCCAGGGCTGCGTAGATCCTTGGCATTCTACTGCCCATATTCCCCACTGTTTCAGCTTGCTGAAAAGTATGTACAGTTCTCGCTTTACCATTTTTATGGGGACAATCTCTGTACTTGTGGTTTCCTTAACAACCCCAACACTAAATGGGCGTATGTCTCTGTCTTTGTGCTCCCTCTTCAGTCATTATCGGCTCTCTAAATGATGGCTGTCCCTGAAGAGTGTTTCTGAAAAAGGAAGGCTTGTTTCCCTTCTGCCTCTGTTCCTTCTTAAACTTCCTCTGATCATTCCAAACCTTCTGAAGGATAGGCTTTTCTCCATGCCGTTCATACAAGCATTTCTCCCTTCTTATGGTTTCTTCCATGGTATTAGGATTGTCATATTGAATCTTGTCACTCATGGAAGGTGGAAGTCCACTCAGATATCTATGAATCTTGACAGCCTCATCTTTGATGAATGGAACATACTTCAGTAGTTCTAGAAAACTTCATTCGTACTCATCAATAGTCATGTTGCCTAGCTTGAGTTTGAAGAAATCCTTCATCTTTCTGTCATAGTATCTTTTAGTCAGGTATTTCTTTTCAAAATACCTCTTAAATTCCTTCCAAGTGACCTCTTTCTCTCTGATGTGCTGCACCTGCACAAACTGATCCCACCACATGGATGTTTTTCCTTTCAGTTGGTACATTATAATTCTTCCTTCTGCATGGGAAGAATAATTCTACAGTTGGAAGTATTTCTTCATGCCAAGAAACCAGGTCTCGGCATCTTCCTCCTTCTTATGTTCTTCATTGAATGTTGGAGGCTTGATCTTGTTTATCTCCCCTTTCAATTCCTCCTTTCCATATTTTTGATGTTTTCTGGTAGGGGACGGGCTTGAACTATTGTGTGTCTCCCTGTCAGAATGTCCTTGGGAGCGACTAAGATGTCGACTACTACTCCTCGACCTACTTCTTCTCCCATGGGTTCTAAGACTCTCCATCTTACTTGAGTCTCTTCCCTTCTCGAGTTTCCTCTCTATTCTTTCCAGGCTCTTCAAAATTTTTAAGTTTAATGCACCTTGTCAATCCCTAACTTTCATGAGCTTTCGGCTATCAGCTCGATGAGCCTGGGCCTCTTTTTTCAATACTTCAATGATTTTCATTATGTGCCCTTCCTTATCCTTCTCTTTTCCATGCCCATTGTAGTTTGATCCTTCAACTCCCAGGTTAACATCCTTTCCTTCCTATTCATCTTCTTTTTCGGGGGTAATCTGCACCTTTCCCCACTCCATACTCGGTGTTGTTTAACTGGAGTCCTGACCTCCATTGAACTATGCACACGCACTGTGAAATTAAATTCGAAGTTTGTCAAGCTATTAAACCTTTAGGAAAAATCCACAACATTTATAAGCCAATACGAACAAGAACAAAAGACATTTCAATTCAAATAAGTTTTATGACCTCTCATTCGGCTCTACACTTTTTGGGTTTTCGAAACTTTCATTTTCGGCACTTCGGGATTTCAAGACTTTGGGTTCCAGGGTTTTGTCCCACGAGGCTTTCAAACTTGCTTTCCTTTCCAACCCCTGACTTCCGAAATTCCGATTTACGTTACCCTCCGGGCCCATATAGTACAATGGTCACCCACAACTACGGTGGCACATGGCACGTTAATGAGGGTCCATGTCACTTTTTAATGATGTCATCGGTTCCACCACTCTCTCTTTTCTCCTCGACCAACTGACACGTGGTACACATTCATGTGTCCACTTCTATTCCTAGTAAAATCCAACGGTAAGATCTTTCTCATATCTATGTCGCAAATTCTTTCGGCGTTTCAGGGTTTCAAGCATCGGAAGTTCGTGCATCCACAAATCTTGAACTTCCATTTGCTGAAATCACAAAATCACTGTCTACTAACTTACTTGATCCAACGGTCAAGTTATTCTCCCACAATCTATGGTGTAGATTGTTTCGGGATTTCAGGTTTCGAGGGTGTTCACCTCTTCTCACCTCCCATCTCCCAAAACGTCGATTTCTTCTTGTTGACTATTTTCAAGTTACGAGTCAGCGAAAGGCTGATCACTCTCCACGCATTATTTCTGATGGACGATCCTGACTAACTCGGGATTTCGCGTATCGCGATTTCCACAATCCTGTGCAATTCCAAAGGGATTTAAACCCCGTGCACACTTTCCAGATCTGACAGTCATGAGGGTTCACCTTCCCTCCCAAACAGATCCTAAAAACTCCAGCACTTCTGTAGTGGAGTCCTCTCTCCCTGTGGATTTATACCGCTATACCTCCTGAGCTCGTAAGCACAGTCAAGTAACTACTTGGCACTCTGGTGTAATCCAGGGTCCGAAATTGGTCTTCCAGAACAATTTCTCCTCACACCCTCAGTCCAAAGACCGCTCCACTGGCCCATCTAGGCTCAGTGTCGAAACCTTGGCTCTAATACCAAATTGTAGCACACCTTTTCAGCTACCAAGGCTTAATTGCTATTAAGAGAAGATTATGACACCATTCTATACATAACATATACAGGTACTATATAATCCACATGCATTTAAACAAATAAACACATTCTAACAGAGTATTCATATGAGTTACTGCCATAATTAAAAATCAATAGCGTTTCATACTAATTCATATACACAGCAGAAATCATGATAACATAAGTAGTAGAGTCATGCAAAACATGACCAAAACATAATCAGATACTTATATTTTAACAGTGGTAGAATCCACCAACCAAGTGCAGGCGTTCCACGAACCTCCCAGCCTTATACCACACTACTCATCAACTCAACAATGGGTCACCCCCGACCTGGCAAGGAATTCTAGGCTAGGCTGAGGTTACAGGGAAAACAACACAGAAAATCTGGAAGGATTCTTTCCAGGATGCCACCTTAAGCCCACTACTACCATAATCTCATTCCCCACATGCCTGTTCTTCCCGGGAGTATACACCTTCCCAAGAACAGTCCATTGGTGCTAACCTCCCTCTCTGGGTCTCAGCAACAGGCCAGATTAGGAAGTCTCAGAGCCTGAAGCTGGTGCTGGACACTCTCTAGAAGAAACCTCTTCCAACAACATCCACCTCCCTCACCTAGAGAGAGATCACACACAGACTCAATCACAACTCGCACTGGCCATTAATCCATGTGCAGTCCAGCTCTGCGTGGTGACCATAGCCAACTGGAAATATAGACACGACCTCTCAAACAGGCTCCATGACTCAGAACGGCGGGTGACACCGGCTCTTCAGAAACAAACACAGGCTTCTCGGCTCACAGAATAGAGGTATACTCGGATTTACAGAGACAAACACAGGCTTTCCAATTGGTTCAACAATGGAAGAATGGTTCAGGCTCACAACTTCGGGACAGAGCCTCCACGCATAGGTTCGATCAGTCGAACAAAGGATGTGCATGGACTATCAAAGACAACACGGGGTTCTCGACTCTCAGGAATGCACGAGGTATTCTTGGAGTGGCTGGGTCGGTCGTACTGTTCAACGTTCCATACCCGCTCAGGTAGTTGGGTGGAATGGAGGAGCCCCCCCTCACGACTTATCTTGGTCATTTTATTTACAAGGGTCGGGGCTGACACTTGTTGCCCTAGAAACTACATGCGTTCCTTGGCATGCATTACCTTCCTTGTGGTTAGGAACTTAGGATAAAACATAAATTACACATGTTCTTTTGGAATATTAGTAAAATAATATTCCCAGGCTTAAGCCCCCTAGGCTCAACACTTAGCCCCTTTCCATCTTCCAGCCCCTAATTACTTTCCTTCTCTATGGAATCTCAGTCCCCCTTCACTCATTCATCATGGTCGGTCTGCACCTGGCGGCGTTTACAATTTTATTAAATGTTTTGCATACATACAAGTATAAAATCAAGCCCTTGGCCTCCAACCCTTAGGCTCTCTGGCCTAACAATCACATAAGTCACCAGCTTATAAAAAATTGGCTCACCACCCTATAAAACATAGTCCCAACTCCTTTCAGAACATGGTTTACAATGGGGCTCAGCCTTGGGGACACTACAATCCCCCTCCCCTTATTTTTTCACTGTCCTCAGTGCATCTTTACACAACATCTGCAAGCTTTTCAAAAAATTTCAAAAAGATGCGGGTACTCTGCCCGCATAACATCTTCATGCTCCCATGTCGCGTCCTCAGGACCGTACTAGGTCCAATGGACCTTTACAATCTCTATGGCTCGATTCCGGAGCTGTTTGCTTTTCCTATCCAATATGCGCACAACATGCACTTGCAGGACACCTTCTGGTTCCACCTGAATCACATTCCAATCGATAACATGATTAGCATTAGGTACATATTTCTTAAGCAGTGAAACATGAAACACATTATGTACAGTCATAGATGTAGGTAATGCAAGCATGTATGCAACTGGCCCAATCCTTTCCAGGATCTCAAATGGCCCACAAAATCTTGCTGCCAACTTGGCGCGACTTCCCAGCTTCAGGGAACTCTTGTTAGTTTTCACTTTCAGGAAAACATGGTCACCCACTTTGCATTCTCTATGGGTTTTGTTACTATCAGCGTAACTTTTCTGTCTGTCCTGGTCAGATTTTAGATTATGTTTAATTCTTATCATTTGGTCTTCCATCTCCTTGAGTAGTTTAGTCCCAACTACTACTTTGTCAGCTAGATTATCCCAGCTCACTGGAGTGTTGCACTTTCTTCCATAAAGTGCTTCGAATGGGCTCATCTTCAATGATGCATGATACCCATTATCGTAGGCGAATTCTACCAAATGCAGGTAGTCTTCCCACCTTGATGGTTTATCCATCATATACATTCTCAGCATGTCTTCTATTACTCTGTTCACTCTCTCTGTCTATCCATCAGACTTGGGATGATACGTTGTACTAAAGTTCAGATTTGTTCTGAATCCTTTGAATAGTCCTTTCCAAAAATTTGAAGTGAATTTTGGGTCCCTATCAGACACAATTGTCTTAGGAATTCCATGCAAGTGTGAAACTTATTTAAAAAGATATCAGCAACATCAACTGCCCTGTGGGTGGTTTTCAGTGGAATAAAATGGGCAACTTTAGTAAGCTTGTCCACCACCACCATGATTGAGTCATGCTGCTTGCTTTTTCTAGGTAGTCCTATGATAAAATCCATTGTTACCATGTCCCATTTCCACTCGGGGATGGGTAAAGTCTGCAGCAAGCCTGCTGGGTGCCTGTGTTTAGCCTTAACCTTTTGGCACTCCATACATCTGGCGATGTATTCAGTGATTTATTTCTTCAACCCCGGCCAAAAATAATGGCCTTTGACTGCTGCCATATTCTTCTGATAACCAGGATGTCTAGCATAAGCCACATTATGCATCTCCTTTAGAATTACCAGCTTCAATTCTCGGACATTGGGTACATACACTATGTTTTTATACAGAAGTAAACCATCATTTCCCAAGGTGTAACTTTCCTTGGTCTGTGGTCTCTCATGTTGCTGTAGCTTTGCTACAAGAATTTTGTACTGCACATCAGTATTTGTAGCTTCCAAAATTATGTCTTTCATCTCAGTTTGGTACATGCTAATGGATGTAGCATGTAATTCATACACTTTTATGTTGAGTGCATCAACCATCTTATTCTCTTTCCCTTTGATATGCTTGATATCAAAGTCATATTCGTACAAAAAATCCAGCCATCTGATTTTCCTGGCATTTAGGGTCGGCTTATCAAATAAATACTTCAGACCGTTATGGTCTGTTCTCAACTCAAATCTCTTGCCCATGAGGTAATGTCTCCATTTCCTCAAGGCATGGATGATTGTTGCCAGCTCTAAATCATGAGTGGAATAATTCTTCTCATGTTCCTTCAACTTTCGGGATTCATAAAAAACTACAAATCCCTCTTGGCTGAGAACTCCTCCCAGCCCCTCCTTACATGCATCTATGCACACTACGTAATCATTATTTGGATCTGCAGTCTTTAGGATTGGAGAACTAGTTAGCAGCTGCTTCAATTGCTGGAAGCTGCTCTCACATTCTTCAGTCCATTGGAACTTCTTCTCCTTCCTTTGCAAGGAAGTGATAGAATGAGCTATCTTTGAGAATCCGTCTATGAACCTCCTGTAGTAGCCCCCCAGACCCATAAAAGATCTAACTTCTGCCACATTCCTTGGCACTAGCCATTATCGAATGGCTTGTACCTTTTCAGGATCCATAGCAATCCCTTCTTCAGAGATAATGTGTCCCAAGTAATGGATCTGCCTTTGATAAAAAGAGCACTTGCTCAATTTTGCATACAACTAGTGTTCTCTCAACCCCTGCAGCACCATTCTCAGTTGTTTCTCATGCTCTTCATCTATCTTGGAATATACCAAGACATCATCTAGGAAGACTATGACAAAATTGTCCAAATAATCTCTAAACACTCCATTCATTAAGCACATGAAAACAACAGGCGCGTTGGACAACCAAAACACTGAATGGGCATCTGTCTCTGTCTTTGTGCTCCCTCTTTATTCATTCTTGGATCTCTAAACGATGGCTGTCCCTGAAGACTGATTCTGAAAAAGGAAGGCTTGTTTCCCTTCTACCTTTGTTCCTTCTTAAACTTCCTCTGATCATTCTAAACCTTCCGAAGGATAGGATTTTCTCCTTGCTGTTCATACAAGCATTTCGCCCTTCTTATGGTTTATTCCATGGTCTTAGGATCGTCATATTGAATCTTGTCACTCATGGAAGGTGGAAGTCCACTCAGATATCTCTGAATCTTGACAGCCTCATCTTTGATGAATGGAACATACTTCAGTAGTTCTAAAAAACTTCGTTCATACTCATCAATAGTCATGCTGCCTAGCTTGAGTTTGAAGAAATCCTTCATATTTCTCTCATAGTATATTTTAGTCAGGTATTTCTTCTTGAAATACCTCTTAAATTCCTTCCAAGTGACCTCTTTCTCTCTGATGTGCTGCACCTGCACAAACTGATCCCACCACATGGATGCTTTTCCTTTCAGGTGGTACATTGTAATTCTTCCTTCTGCATGGATAGAATAATTCTATAGTTGGAAGTATTTCTTCATGCCAAGAAACCAGGTCTCGACATCTTCCTCCTTCTTATGTTCTCCATTGAATGTTGGAGGCTTAATCTTGTTCATCTCCCCTTTCAATTCCTCCTTTCCATATTTTTTATGTTTTCTGGTAGGGGATGGGCTTGAACTACTGTGTGTCTCCCTGTCAGAATGTCCTTGGGATCGACTAAGATGTCGACTACCACTCCTCGACCTACTTCTTCCCCCATGGGTTCTAAGAATCTCCGTCTTACTTGAGTCTCTTCCCTTATCGAGTTTCCTCTCTACTCTTTCCAGGCTCTTCAAAAATTTTAAGTTTAATACACCCTGTCGATCCCTAACTTTCATGAGCTTTCGGCTATCATCTCGGCGAGCCTAGGCCTCTTTTTGCAATTCTTCAATGATTTTCATTATGTGCCCTTCCTTATCCTTCTCTTTTCCATGCCCATTGTAGTTCAATCCTTCGAATCCCAGGTTAACATCCTTTCCTTCCTGTTTGTCTTCTGTTTCAGGGGTAATCTGCACCTTTCCCCACTCTATACTCGGTGGTGTTTAACTGGAGGCCTGACCTCCTTTGAACTCTACACACGCAATGTGCAATTAAATTCGAAGTTTGTCAGGCTATTAAACCTTCAGGAAAAATCCACAACATTTATAATCCAATACGAACAAGAATAAAAGACATTTCGATTCAAATAAGTTTTATGAGCTCTCGTTCGGCTCTGCAATTTTCGGGTTTTCGAAACTTTCATTTTCGGCACTTTGGGATTTCAATATTTTGGGTTTCGGGGTTTTGGCCCACGAGGCTTTCAGACTTGCTTTCCTTTCCAACCCCGGACTTCCAAAATTTCGATTTACGTTACCCTCCGGCCCCACATAGTACAGTGGTCACCCACAACTATGGTGGCACATGGTACGTTAATGAGGGTCCATGTCACTTTTTAATGATGTCATCGGTTCCACCACTCTCGCTTTTCTCCTCGACCCACTAGCACATGGTACACATTCATGTGTCCACTTCTATTCCTAGTAAAATCCAACGGTCAGATCTTTCTCAGATCTATGGTGCAGATTCTTTCGGTGTTTCGGCTTTTCAGGCATCAGAAGTTCACGCATCCACACATCTTGAACTTCAATTTGCCAAAATCACAAAATCACTGTCTACTAACTTACTTGATCCAAAGGTCAAGTTCTTCTCCCACAATCTATGGTGTAGATTATTTCGGGATTTCGGGTTTCGAGGGTGTTCACCTCTTCTCACCTCCCATCTCCCAAAACATCGATTTCTTCTCGTTGACTATTTTCAAGTTACGAGTCAACGAAAGGTTGATCTCTCTCTACGTGTTCTTTCTGATGGACAGTCCTGACTAATTCAGGATTTTGCGTATTGCGATTTCCACACTCCTGTGAAATTCCAAAGGGCTTTAAACCCTGTGCACACTTTCCAGATCTGACGGTCACGAGGGTTCACCTTCCCTCCCAAACAGATCCTAAAAACTCCAGCACTTCTGTAGTGGAGTCCTCTCTCCCTGTGGATTTATACCACTATACCTCCTGAGCTCGTAAGCATGGTCAAGTAACTACTTGACACTCTGGTGTAATCCAAGGTCCGAAATTGATCTTCCAGACACAATTTCTCCTCACACCCTCGGTCCAAAGACCGCTCCACTGGCCCATCTGGGCTCAGTGTCGTAACCTTGGCTCTGATACCAAACTGTAGCGCACCTTTTCAGCTACCAAGGCTTAATTGCTATTAAGAGAATATTATGACACCATTCTATACATAACACATACAGGTACTATATAATCCACATGCATTTAAACAAATAAACACATTCTAACAGATTATTCATATGAGTTACTGCCATAATTAACAATGAATAACATTTCATACTAATTCATATACACAGCGGAAATCATGATAGAATAAGCAGTAGAGCCATGCAAAACATGACTAAAACATAATCAGATACTTATTTTTTAATAGTGGTAGAATCCACCAACCAAGTGCAGGCCTTCCACGAACCTCCCAGCCTTAGACCACACTACTCATCAGCTCAGCAATGGGTCACCCCCGAGCTGGCAAGGAATTATAGACTAGGCTGAGGTTACAGGGAAAACAACACAGAAAATATGGAAGGATTCTTTCCAGGATGCCACCTTACGCCCACTACTACCAGACTCTCATTCCCCACATTCCTGTTCCACTCGGGAGTATACACCTTCACAAGAACAGTCCATCAGTGCTAACCTCCCTACGACCAACAAAAACCCGTTCATGATCAACAAAACCATGATCAGAATGAGAAAGATAAAAATGAGACATCTTAGCGCGACAAGGGAGTATGAGGTGAAAATAAGAATAAATACATTCAGTCTTCAAAGTCACTAGATTTGACGTAGGTTATTGGCACTACTACAACAAATAAACAAGCACATATTTTAGGACAAAATACATGAGAGGTAGTAGATATGCAGACTGATATTGATAGAAGTACTAGATGAAAACATTGATGAAATTCCTATTGCTCGGGTGATTACTCCTAAATATTATATTACCCAGTCACAAGTTAAGGATATGACTGAGAGTGCTACAACTTAGAGAACAATTACTAGGATTTCTAAAATTATTTCACCCACAACTATTATCACACCACCGGTGATCCAAATTATATTGAGAAAAATGAGATATAAACCAAATTATAGCAGAGAACAAAAATATATAGTGAATCCCAACTTCTGTTAATGAAAAGAATATCAAAATATTGTAGAACACAAACTAGATAGAATGGTGGTACCTTATCTATGAAGAGAAGAGGTATTGGCTATGCTCGTTTGAAAAAATATGATTACAAAGAGGCCAAAAAGAGTGTTATCATGAAGCCTAAAAGGAAAAAAAAAATCAAAAAATCAAAACCCTAACCCTAGAAGATGAAACACCAAAAGTATTGTGGGCCACGAGGTGGTTAGTTGATAGGCTAACTTCTCAGGGGAACAACTTTTGCATGTGACCTCCTTTTAGGGTGAATGATAACTCATTGGAAAGAAATGTATGAGGATTAAAAATTCATTGGGGCCAGGTATGTTGTAATGTCCCCAAGGCTGAGCCTAGTTGTAAATCTGATGTATGAAATGAATTGTAAATATGTGTTATAGGTTGGTGATCCAAGTTTGTATAAGCCAGTGGGATTATGTGATTGTTAGGCCAGAGAGCCTAAGGGTTGGAGGCCAAGGACCTGATTTTGTACTTGTATGTATGCAACACATTAATAAAATATAAATACCGATGTGTGCAAACCGACCATGATGAATGAGTGATGGGGAACTGAGCTTCCACAGAGTGGGAAAGGAATTAGAGGCTAGAAGGTGGGAAAAAGGGGCTAAGTGTTGAGCCTAAGGGCTAAACCTAGGGGCTTAAGCCTTGGGAATAATATTTTATTATTATTCCAAAAAGCCATGTGAATTATGTTGAATGTGATGTTTTATCCTAAGTTCTTGGGGAAGGATGAGGGACTACCAAATGGGACGGAATGCATGTTGACAGAACACATGCAGTCCCATGGGTGACCAGTGTCAACCCTGGTGCATGCGAATAAAACGGCCAAGATCAACCGTGAGAGGGGTTCCTTGCCCATTCCACCCGACTGCCTGAGCATGTAAAGATCTCTGAGCAGTATGACCGACCTGAGATTTGCATAGAACCCTCGTGCTTCCCTGTGAGCTGAAAAGCCTGTGTTTGGATTTGAAAAATCGTGTATATCCTCTGTTGTGAAAGTTGAGAAGCCTGTGTTTGTTTCTGAAAAGGCCAAGTTCACCCTCTCCGTTCTGAGCCATGGAACCTGTGTCATTCCCTGCGTGGATTGTTTGTCACACGTTCCCAAGAACCAACACTGTGAGACCTTGTGCCATTGCTAAGCCTGTTTGGGAAGCCCGTGTTTGTTTTTCCGGTTGGCTATGGTGGCCACGTAGAGCTGGACTGCCCATGGCTTGCGGTCCAGAGCAAGTTTTGATTCATCCTATGTATGATCTCTCTCCAGGTGAGGGAGGTGACTATTGTTGGAAGAGGCAGATTGTCAGGCCTATGAGCAATTCTCTCCAGGTGAGAGAGTTTGTTGGGAAGTGGTTTCTTCTAGAGAGTGTCCAGCACTAGCTTCGGGCTCTGAGACTTCTTGATCCAGCCTGTTGTCAAGACCCAGAGAGGGAGGTTAGCACCGATGGACTATTCTTGTGAAGGTGTATACTCCTAGGCGGAACAGGCATGTGGGAATGAGAATCTTGTAGTAGTGGGCGTAAGATCGCATCTTGGGAAGAATCCTTCTGGTTTTCTATGTTGTTTTCTCTATAACCTCAGCCTAGCCTAGGATTCCTTGCCTTGGGGTGGAGCTTAGTC
>ML865076.1:4213-22191 GCA_009831015.1 Picea engelmannii
CAATTCACCACTGCATCATTTATATATCAACTATGCATCATGTATCAATGACAAATCATTGATCCATCTTCATCAATGCATCATATCAATGATCCATCTTTATCAATTGGTTTCCACTTGTACATATATCATTCTCATCAAGGAAATCATATCAATGATCCATCTTTATCGATTGGTTTCCACTTGGACATATATCATTCTCATCAAGGGCATCATATCAATGACATCAATCAAAACAAACTATTTACATCAATGACATATGATCCAACAATCTCCCAAATAATCAAACCTTTGACATCAATGACAACATGATCCAACAACATCTGCAATCCTCCTCCTCTACTCTCTCATGGACCAATACCACAAACCAATGGCACAATTTTTTAGAAATATCATGACTCTGGGAGATAATGTGGCCACGTATTAGTGATATTATGGTGTAATCAATGAATTCCTCGCACAATTTCTAAGTGATGCATGTTTATGAGCAAAGTCCTGGCACAATTTCAAAGTGATGCACAATTTCTTAGCGATGCAAATTTTCAAACCCTAAGATCGAATTAGGAAGAATATAGTAGATGCACAGTTAGGAATATCAGAAAAAATTAACCTCAGATCCACGAATGAAACTCTGGAAAATCAAGAATTCACCTCAGATCCACAAATATTTAGCATATCATGAACATGAGGTAGATGATACAGATCATCATTCACCTCAGATCGGAAATCGGATCCTCTTAGCAAGGACTCTGAAATTTGTGATATGATGTGAACTTTAGAAAATTTTATTGCCTCAGATCTGCATTTACGTTTCGGTTATGGATGTTCTTCATGAATCCAACCATACAATAGAAGTTTTTGAGGAATAATGAAGTTTCGGTTCACACAATAAACCACATATGAAAACCATGTCAAATGTTTTTTAATGCACTGTTAGCTAATTAGATGTAAATGACAATGAATGTTTGCACTAATTCGATCTTGCAACTGCAGATCTTGAGGAACAATCTCGCAATTTTGAGACGCTTCATCTTCTTGCAACGTATTCAAGAAATGGTTGATTGTTCTTAAAAAATATGTATAAAGTACCATCAATACTTGCATATAGATCAAATATTTCAATAGCTATGATAGAAGAGAAAGCGCCAGTCTCATATTCAATCACTCCAGAAGACTTTACTAGAAGTTACAAGAAAATTGGATGGAGATGCCCTCGATCCCAATGTTTTTTTATATCTCAAATTCAGAGGTAACTAGAATTTCTGAAAACTAAAAAAACATAGAATCTACAATATGACCCAGATTTAATTGCCAGATTTAATTGATCTGAAGCAATGTTTACAAATGATCCATTTTTAATAAAGAAGCAATGCTTCTACAATCTTTGAAATTGCCAATCTATAAAACTTTATAATTCTAAAAAATGATGATTCAATCAATTATTAAAAAAACTGATCGATGCAATCACAATAACATTTTCCTTATTTTAAAACATCAACAGATTACCTTAGTACCATTACTCTTGAGTTTGAAGAGATCTGGGTTGATGTCAATAAGTCTTCCTTGCTTCGTCAATCCATCACCAATTCTCTTCGATCACAATTTCACCGTGGAATTGATACTATGTTGACAAAGTGTCCTCAAACACGTAATTTTATTGATAAGGAAAAAATTGATTACAATTTGAAGTGAGGAATCATAATCAACTTGTTAACATCACTTGAAGAAGGATCTGGTTTATATAGCTCAACTCTAAACTAAAAAATAGGAGAAAAACCAATCACATAATCACATGAGTATGATAGGTGTCATTTACATAAAAGCTAGGTGTCCTTATCCTAACAAGCTAGAATAAACTAATTTCTAAAAACATTTATACTAGAAAATACTTAGACTATAGAACTTTAGGATTATGAGACTAACATCAATTAAATAATGAATAAACTATGTATATATAATATTTAAAAAAAAAAAAAAAACAGTATAGATTTGTATTAAGATGGTACATAATAATACACTCTTTATTCTAGGGGTCCTACCAAAATAGATACTAGGGGTCCCCTCAAAATATTAGTGTCTTCAATATTTTGAAAAAGAAACACAACTATATATAGATCAAAATTCAGGGAACAAATCTTATCCCCTACCCATGTAGATTCCCCTTGACTTATGTGTTTATGCTCCAAAACTTTCATATACATATTCATTTGATTGATAAAAGAAAAGAAAATTAAGACCATACCCAAAATATCCCAAATCTTTAGAAGGTGTCCCAGATTTGTCGCTACCTGTCTACTCTATCTCAGCAAGCTAAGACTAGAGAGAAGACCCTCCTAGTTTGAGGCTTCACCCCAAGAGGGATCATTTTACCAATTGTTGCATTTTTGTCCTAACGAGGAAAGATCCTTTTTGGGGATCCTCATCCTCTATCATGATGGGCCATTCCTGGGATACAATTGAGATTCCCTCCATCTCTTGATGTTTGGTCCTTTTTTGCATGTTCTCATAGTCCTTTTCAATAAACAAAACACCCAATTTAGTTTTAGAAAAGAGTTCAAATTTTGCTTCCAAAATCCTTACCCCTTGCGTGAGCATTCCATTGTATTTCTTATGTTGGGATAGTGATTGGATGACCTTTTACTACTGTTGCACCATAGCTTGACTGATCATTTCTTTTATTTTCCAATATATTTTCACCAAACAAAAATATTTTGTTTCCCTAGTGTGTGATTGAACTAGATCCCAGACCCAAACTCCTGCCTTTATTGTAATATCCTACTTTGTGGTGACCCTTCATTTTTTCTTGAGTTATTTCTCTAGTTCCTCCATCGTCTTCTATCCTTTTGTAGTGTTTTGGGTATGATAACTACCCTTTGCCTATAGCATGGTTGTCTCCACCTTGGCTTTCAAGCGGGTTCTTTAGGGGAAGGACTAAATCTCATATTTTATAGATTTATTCCCTCGACCAACTGAACTAGGTGAGTTTCCCCATTCCATTTGTTTTTTTCTCTATAAACATTACCTTATGTATTGATTCTCTCCCCCAAATATTTTCATCGTTGCTACCTTTCTGGCATGAAAAACCCCCCTTAATTCTCATTGGTTGAGATCCTCTCGAAGCTGGGTGGAATCCTAAGATGAGCCCTCTGGTTCTTAAGTGAAAGAAGAACCTACCTATCCTCGGGGTTGCTAGAATCCCCTCAGTCCACTTCTCCCAAAATTTACCCTTTTCTCTATAAAAAATCCTAAACTTCTTTGTTCTTACTTTACCCGTCATAAAAGACTTAGCATTTTTGCATGCCGGAGTCTTACGATGGCTTATTTTCACTCTCATTTCATGGTTTTGCATATGTGGAGCCCCTAAACAAAACTTTGAATCATTTTTTTCGTTGTTTTGAACAAGGTGGTTAATGTTTTGAATGCAAATATATATATATATATATATATATATATATTGAAGGCATTGTTGTGCATTTTTTCAAGGTGAAGGCATTGTTGAACATAAAATTCTTGATATTATCTTTTAATAATTTTTGTGAGAATGGATTTTTTCTGAGGCTATAATGAAATTTTAATTTTTTTTTTTAACTTTTACAGATAACTACACTCATGTGAAACACAAGTTTGTGCAGCAGAAAATTTGATCACACTCAAGACGAAACTCGCCAGAACGAACAAAGGAAAGAGCATTATTGGAAGAGATATGAATATGAATATATCAGCAACACGAATCCACATTCTTCAAATGTTATTTCCAAAAGGATTGATTTGAAAGTAGACAAAATATGTGTGATAGATGTTTTGAAGAAGTTTGAGGAGGAAATTTATAAATACACCAAACATTCACATAGAGCTTGATGGCAAGACCTACAATTCAAACAAACTCGTGAAGTGTTTCCACTAGGAACTGTTGAAATAATGTAATTGGAAAGAGTATTCTTATTCTTATTGATATATTATTTATAGGATCAATCCCCATTGTGGATTGATCATGTTGGTTATTGTAATAGGACCAAATCCCCTTTTGTGGATTGGTCAAAAGACAATTGTAATAGGCCTAATAATAAGTCGGCCCCAATAAATATTAAAGAGACCCAGAAATATAATAAAGGTGGGTTTACAAACCTAGTTTGAGAAGTCGGCCCTGCCAGTGAAGAGACACTTCACACATACCAGACTTGTATAAATAAAGGAGGCTAGCACCTCACTTAGACACAACACACTTGCTCAATTTGAGATACAAGTTCTGATCTGTTACCAGAGAAGAAGAAGGAGAGAGAGAGTGGTGCATATCTAGGAGAGGACTTTATGTATTAGCATAATAAATCTCTTGGCATTGTATTGGCTATTTATATTAAGGAAGTTTTGTTGGGTTTTCTTCCCCTAGAGGGTTTCTTAGGATAAATGTTGTGTCTCTTGTGATTGTGTATTTCTCAGTGATATTGGATTATACTATTCTTATCTAATGAAATGAAAACATCTATAATAATGGATTAAACATTAACATGGTATCAAATCCAAGCTAAAGGAAGCATCTTTCACAAGTGAAAAATGTCACTGTTACCATACATGAAAATTAGGGCTTTTTGATGGTGACGTTTTTCAGCCTCCAAACCATCTAGAAAAGTGTTCCCTCCCGTAAGGAACAATTTGGAACTCTCAGCGCACCTTTTCAGTGGCTTGATCTCCCAGAAAGTGAAACACTAATTTCACAAAGTACCAGAAGTACCAGAAAACCAATGTACCAGAAGTACCAGAGTACCAGGGGTACCAGAGTACCAGGGGTACCAGAAGCAGTAGTCCATAAATCCGTAGATCAGATTTGAAGGAGAAAAAGTTTAATTTTCTCATATCCAAACACACCAGGCTACTTGCCTCAACCAAGCGCACCTCCTGGTAAGTTCAGTTTTTTATTTTGAGCACTTTCATTTTTCGGTCATTTTCCTAGCTCCAGGTAAAGATGTCTACAAGCATTAAGATTTTTGAGAAGCTAGAAGGTGTGGAAAACTTTCATGCCTAGAAGTATAGGATTGGCATCATTCTTTAAGAGAATGACCTAGCAAGATTCGTCAAAGATGAAGTACTAGAATATGACGATGCTACAGAAAAGGCAAAGCATCAAAACGACACAATAAGGGACAAAAGAATCATTACAAATTCAATCAAAGACCACTTGATTCCTTATGTGTCATCCAAGAATACTTCGAAAGAGATTTTTGATGCCTTTACCAGACTATATGAAGGAAAGAACATAAACCGGAAGATGAATCTTAGAACTCAACTGAAGAATACAAGGATGCAGAAAGGAGAAATGATTCAGGAATACTTCTCCAGAATCTGAGAATTCAAAGAACAACTAGAAGCTATTGGAGATACCATAGATGAAGAAAAAAACATAATAATGACCTTAAATGGCCTCACAACCTTGGGATTCTTTCATCCAAACAATATGTTCCAGAAAGGAGAAACTGAAGTTTGACAGTCTATGGGAAGAATGCATCCAAGAAGAAACAAGAGTAACAAATCAGGAAGTGTTAGTAGCAAGGGATGATGATCAATATGTAGCTACTCACACCAAAGGAGGAAGGAAGAAACCCTATTTCCAAAAGGAGACTCATAAAGAGCCTCAACAATCAAATAAATTCAATCATAAAGAATCTCATCCAAGGACATTTCATAAGAGAGGACAACGAAGAGAAAGAGACTAATCATCTGTACAATGCTATCATTGTGACAAGATGGGACACATTGCAAAGTTTTGTCCAGCCAGATGAGAAGAATACAAGAGAAAACATAAGAGGCTCCATGCCCATGTAGTCTAAGATAAGGAGCCACCCACAAAGACGATAAGAGAGCAGATCAAAGACCATGTCTTGATCTCATCCCTCTCAGGATCTGTAACACATGGAGAGGATACTTGGATCATTGATAGTGGTGCATCCAAGCACATGACAGAACAAAGAAATATTCACTCTTGTATCTCAGAAAAGAAGTTTTCTCAGAAAGTGACACTTGGTGATGATTACCAATATACCATCAAGGGAGTGGGAGAATCAAACCATAAACTGAATTTAGAGAATTCACTAAAAATGAAGGATGTACTATATGTAGCACGCTTGAAGAAGAATCTACTCTCCATTTCAGATTTAGAGAAGAAAGGGTTCAGAGTTGTCTTTATAGATGGAGAAGTTCTTATGTGGGCTAAAGGAGAAACCTTAAATGAATCAATCATCATTGGAAATGAAGAAAATGGCTTGTATAAACTAAAGGGTCACTCAGAGGTTTCCATGACCCACACCATTGAAAACTGATGTGAACTTTGGCATAAAAAAAAAAAATTAAGACCATACCCAAAATACCCCAAATCTTTAGAAGGTGTCCCATAGTTGTCGCTACCCATCTACTCTATCTCACCAAGCTGAGACTGGAGAGAAGACCCTCCTAGTTTGAGGCTTCAACCCAAGAGGGATCATTTTCCCAATTCCTGCATTTTTGTCCTAACGAGGAAAGATCCTTTTTAGGGATCCTCATCCTCTATCATGATGGGCCATTCCTGGGATACAATTGAGATTCCCTCCATCTCTTGATGTTTGGTCCTTTT
Organism: Picea engelmannii; assembly: GCA_009831015.1. Taxonomy (NCBI): domain Eukaryota; kingdom Viridiplantae; phylum Streptophyta; class Pinopsida; order Pinales; family Pinaceae; genus Picea; species Picea engelmannii. The sequence goes on from ML865076.1 coordinate 10,815, forward strand.
TTGCATGTTCTCATAGTCCTTTTCAATAAACAAAACACCAAATTTAGTTTTAGAAAAGAGTTCAAATTTTTCTTCCAAAATCCTTACCCCTTGTGTGAGCATCTCATTGTATTTCTTATGTTGGGATAGTGATTGGATGACATTTTACTACTATTTCACCATAGCTTGACTGATCATTTCTTTCATTTTCCAGTATATTTTCACCAAACGAAAATATTTGGTTTCCCTAGTGTGTGATTGAACTAGATCCCAAACCCAAACTCCTGCCTCTATTGTAATATCCTACTTTGTGGTGACCCTTCACTTTTTGTTGAGTTCTTTCTCTAGTTCCTCCATTGTCTTCTATCCTTTTGCAGTGTTTTGGGTATGATAACTACCCTTTTCCTATAGCATGGTTGTCTCCACCTTGACTTTCAAGCGGGTCCTTTGGGGGAAGGACTGAATCTCATATTTTATATATTTTTTCCCTCGACCAACTGAACTCGGTCAGTTTCCCCATTCCAATTGTTTTTTTCTCTATAAACATTACCTTATGTATTGATTGTCTCCCCCAAATATTTTCATCGTTGCTACCTTTCTGGTATGAAAAACCCCCCTTAATTCTCATTGATCGAGATCCTCTGGAAGCTGGGTGGAATCCTAAGATGACCCCTTTGGTTCTTAAGTGAAAGAAGAACCTACATATCCTTGGGGTTGCTAGAATCCCCTCGGTCCACTTCTCCCAAACGTTACCCTTTTCTCTCAAAAAAATCCTAAACTTCTTTGTTCTTACTTTACCCGTCACAATAGACTTAGAATTTTGGTATGCCCGAGTCTTACGATGGCTTATTTTCACTCTCATTTCATGGTTTTGCATATGTGGAGCCCCTAAACAAAACTTTGAATTATTGTTTTCATTGTTTTGAACAAGGTGGTTGATGTTTTGAACCAGGTATATGCATGTACACATATTGTCTATAGAATCATTTATTTAAATCATTGTTTAAAATATAATTGATTGTAATTCAGATTTGATGTTTTTCAAAAAACATAAATAGATTTACCTCATAACATAAATGAAGTCATTGAAAACGAAATTGAAGCAAAAGTTGAATCACCTATTGGTATGTACATAAATCTTTAGACCATCAATACATAAAGAGAATAAAGAGAATAAAGAAGTTAAACTTTCCATCAATACATTTGTGCAACAAAGACCATGGTTTGTTAGACCCATCATTGTTTGTAAGACTTGCTTTTGTTATTATCATGTGGAATTTGAGTTATATTACGAGACTTTTATTGATTTTGGTAAATCTTTATGTCCAAGTTCATCTCCTCCTTCCACATTCTGTGCTTTTATATCTGAAATTATATGTGAAAGAGAAGGTGATGAATTATTTTACCAAAAAAAATGTGTTGGTGGAAATAAATGTAATCATTGTGGAAATATAAGTTTGTTTCACTCAAAGTGTCCTATTGATATGAATGATCAATCATTTTCTAATATAACAGTCAATTGGAAGAGATATGAATATATGAGCAACACGAATCCACATTCTTCAAATGTTATTTCCAAAAGGATTGATTTGAAGGTAGACAAAATATGTGTGATAGATGTTTTGAAGAAGTTTGAGGAAGAAATTTATAAATACACCAAACATTCACATAGAGCTTGATGGCAAGACCTACAATTCAAACAATCTCGTGAAGTGTTTCCACTAGGAACTGTTGAAATAATGTAGTTGCAAAGAGTATTATTATTCTTATTGATATATTATTCATAGGATCAATCCCCATTGTGGATTGATCATGTTGGTTATTGTAATAGGACCAAATCCCCTTTTGCGGATTGGTCAAAAGACAATTGTAATAGGTGGAATAAGAAGTCGGCCCCAACAGATATTAATGAGACCCAGAAATATAATAAAGGTGGGTTTACCCACCTAGTTTGAGAAGTCAACCCTACTAGTGAAGAGACACTTCACACATGCCAGACTTGTATAAATAAAGGAGGCTAGCACCTCACTTAGACACAACACACTTGCTCAATTTGAGAGACATGTTCTAATTTGTTACCGGAGAAGAAGAAGGAGAGAGAGAGTGGCACATATCTAGGAGAGGAATTTCTGTATTAGCATAAGAAATCTCTTGGCATTGTATTGGCTATCTATATTAAGGAAGTTTTGCTGGGTTTTCTTCCCCTAGAGGGTTTCCCAGGATAAATGTTGTGTCTCTTGTGATTGTGTATTTCTCAGTGATCTTGGATTATTCTATTGTTATCTAATGAAATGAAAACATATATAATAATGGCTTAAACATTAGCATGGTATCAAAGCCAAGCTGAAAGAAGAATCTTTCACAAGTGAAAAATGTCACTCTTACCATACATGAAAATTAGGTCTTTTTGATGGTGAAGTTTTTCAGCCTCGAAACCATCTAGAAAAGTGTGCCCTCCCCTAAGGATCAATTTGGCACTCTCAGCGCACCTTTTCAATGGCCTGATCTCCCAGAAAGTGAAACACTAGTTTCACAAAGTACTAGAAGTACCAGAAAACCAGTGTACCAGAAGTACCAGAGTACTAGAGGTACCATAAGCACTAGTCGAAAAATCCACAGATCAGATTTGAAGGAGAAAAATTTGAATTTTTTCAAATCCAAACACACCAGCCTACTTGCCTCAACCAAGCGCACCTCCTGGTAAGTTTAGTTTTTTATTTTGAGCACTTTCATTTTTTCAGTCATTTTCCTAGCTCCAGGTAAAGATGTCTGCAAGCATTAATCTTGTTGACGAGTTAGAAGGTGTGGAAAACTTCCATGCCTGGAAGTATAGGATTGGCATCATTCTTTAAGAGAATGACCTAGCAAGATTCGTCAAAGATGAAGTACCAGAATCCGATGATGCTACAAAAAAGACAAAGCATCAAAAGGACATAATAAGGGACAAAAGAATCATCACAGATTCAATCAAAGACCACCTAATTCCTTATGTGTCATCCAAGAAGACTTTGAAAGAGATGTGTGATGCCTTGACCAGACTATATGAAGGAAAGAACATAATCTGGAAGATGAATATTAGAACTCAACTGAAGAATACAAGGATGCAGAAAGGGGAAATGATTCAGGAATACTTCTCCAGAATCTCAGAATTCAAAGAACAACTAGAAGCTATTGGAGATACCATAGATGAAGAACAAAACATAATGATGACCCTAAATGGCCTCAGAATACCTTGGGATGTTTTCATCCAAACGATATGTTCCAGAAAGGAGAAACTGAAGTTTGACAGTCTATGGGAAGAATGCATCCAACAAGAAACAAGAGTAACAAATCGGGAATCGTTACTAGCAAGGGATGATGATCAATCCCTAGCTACTCACACCAAAGGAGGAAGGAAGAAACCCTATTTCCAAAAGGAGACTCATAAAGAGCCTCAACAATCAAATAAATTCAATCATAAAGAATCTCATCCAAGGACATTTCAGAAGAAAGGACAACGAAGAGAAAGAGACTACTCATTTGTACAATGCTATCATTGTGACAAGAAGGGACACATTGCAAAGTTTTTTCCAGCGAGATACGAAGAATACAAGAGAAAACATAAGAGGCTCCATTCCCATGTAGTCTAAGATAAGTATCCACCCACAAAGATGATAAGAGAGCAGATCAAAGACCATGTATTGATCTCATCCCTCTCAGGATATGTAACACCTGGAGAGGATACTTGGCTCATTGATAGTGGTGCATCCAAGCACATGACGAGACAAAGAAATGTTCACTGTTGTATCTCATAAAAGAAGTTTTCATATAAAGTGACACTTGGTGATGATTACCAATATACCATCAAGGGAGTGGGAGAATCAAACCATAAACTGAATTCAGGGAATTCACTAAAAATGAAGGATGTACTATATGTACTAGGCTTGAAGAAGAATCTACTCTCCATTTCATCTTTAGAGAAGAAAGGGTTCAGATTTGGCTTTATAGATGGAGAAGTTCTTATGTGGGCTAAAGGAGAAACCTTAAATGAAGCAATCATCATTAGAAATGAAGAAAATGGCTTGTATAAACTAAAGGGTCACTCAAAGGCTTCCATGACCCACACCATTGAAAACTCATGTGAACGTTGGCATAGAAGGTTAGCCCACATCAACTACAGGGAACTACCATACATATGCAAAGCGGTCACAGGTTTACCAAAACTCAAAGGGGACCATAAAGGCATATGCAATGGATGTGCACAAAGGAAGAATATCAAGAACCCATTTCCGAAGAGGGAGAGTAAGATAGAAGGAGTCCTACAACTCATCCATTCAGATGTGTGTGGCCCAATGCCATCATCCTCCATTAGCGGGTTTGTATATTATGTATCATTCATTGATGATTACTCTCATAAAACCTGGATATATTTCTTGAATACTAAAGATGAAGTGTTCAGTAAGTTCAAGGAATTCAAAGCCTTCATAAAGAACCTTTCTGAAAGAAAGATCAAGATACTCAGGTTAGATAATGGAGGAGAACATACCTCAAAAGAGTTTGTGAACCTCTACAAAGATGTTGGGATCAAGAGGGAACTCACCACTCCTTGTAATCCCCAACAAAATGGTGTAGCTAAATGGAAGAACAGAACCATACTGGAATTTGTGAAGACTATGATCCATGATCAAGATCTTCTTATGTGCTTATGGGCAGAAGTAGCAATGGCAACTATTTATGTGAAGAACCAATTGTCCCATAGTGCACTTGGGCTAGAGACACGAGAAGAGATGTTCACCAGAAAGAAGCCAAAGGTAAGACATCTCAAAATATTTGGATGTACAATGTTTATTCATATACCTAAAGAAAAGAGAAACAAGCTGGACCCTTCAGGAAAGAAGGGAATATTTTTGGGATACTGTGAGGTCTCCAAGGCCTTCAGAATCTATATACCAAGTCAACATCACATTGATATTATTAGGTATGTGACCTTTGATGAAGATGCAATGCTCATGAAATCTAAAATATGCCAGCTTGAAGAGGTATATGAAGAGGAACCCGTAATCCCCAATATTGCAATGAGGGAGGTTCCCAGAGCTGTTGAACCAGTGAGGGAAGTCATAACTTCCCCTAATGAGGAACTTATAGAAGACCATGATATAGTAGAAGTGAAAGAACCTCCTTAGATGATGATCCTCCATAAAACAAAGCCATATTGGGCTAGAGAGCTTATTCAAGATGGAGAGAAGTACAGTGTTCCCCAAGGAACTACGAGACAAGTCAAAAGACCAAATCCATTCTCCAATTATACAACTTTGATGTGTGATGTACTAGAAGAGGAGCCTACCTTCTTTGAAGAAGCCATTCAGAGGAAAGAATGGGAAGATTCCATGACATAGGAATACCAATCCATAATGAAGAACGAAGTATGGGAAATAGTTCCCAGATCGAAGAATAAATATGTGGTATCCTCCAGATGGCTCTTCAAAATAAAGCATGTTGTTGATGGAAGTATTGAGAAGTATAAAGCAAGATTTTTCACTTGTGGATTTTCCCAGAAGGAAGGCATTGACTATGAAGAGACATTTGCTCTTGTGGCCAGATCCACTTCAATCAGAACCATCATAGCTCTTGTAGCTAAGATGAAGTGGAAGTTGCACCAGATGGACATGAAGACATCTTTCCTAAATAGTGTTATCGAAGAGGAAGTGTATATAGAGCAACCTCAAGGATTTGAGGTTGAAGACATGAAATCTCATGTCTGCAGATATAAGAAAGCCTTATACGGATTGAAGCAATCTCCTAGAGCTTGGTATGGTTGTATAGACAGTTTCTTGATGAGCTTAGGCTTTACCAAGAGTAAAGAAGACTCTAGTCTATACTTCAACATCATGAATGATGAGCCAGTAATCTTACTGCTATATGTGGATGACTTATTCTTAACAGGATAAGAAAAGCTCATCACTGAATGTAAAAAGAGACTTGTCTCGGAATTTGAAATGAAATACCTTAGCATAATGCATTAATTCTTAGGTATTGAGGTATGGAAGAGTCCTAAGAGGATCTTCCTTAACCAAGGGAAGTACACTGTCAAAATCTTGAAGAGATTTGACATGTTGGAATGCAAGCCCATGAATACACCCATGGAAGTGAGGCTGAATATGTTGGTTGATACTTCGTCAGAGTTTATTGATGCCACATTGTACAGATAGATTATTGGATCATTGATGTACCTGATGAACACCAGACATGACATTTGTTTTTCCGTGAACACCTTGAGTTAGTTTCTGGTAGAACCCAGAAGTGTTCACCTAGTGGCTGCAAAACATGTGATGAGGTACCTTAAAGGTACAATAGATTATGGTCTCATCTATGATGGAGATCATGATTTCACATTGAGTGGATATACTGATGCAGATTGGGTAGGAAGTGTTTCTAAAAGATAAAGAACTTCAGGATGTTGTTTCAATTTGGGATCAGCTATGATCTCATGGTAGAGTTGGAAGTAATCTAGTATTGTTCTCAGCACAGTGGAAGCAGAATACATTTCTACATGCTCTGCTAGCTCCAAAGCTATATGGCTTCGAAAGTTGTTGACTGGACTATCTAACTTAGAGATGAGAGAAACCTTGATTCTATGTGATAACTAGAGCTGCATAAAGATGGAAGAGAATCTTGTATTTCACGACAGGTCAAAGCACATAGAGATCCGTTATCATTACATCCGTGACATGGTATAGAGAGGATCCTTAAATCTCCAGTACATTAGCATGGATGAATAGGTTTGTGATGTTTTGACCAAGTCCCTATCTCGTGTGAAGTTTGAGTACTTCCGATATAAGCTTGGCATAGTCCAAAAGGACCTTCCTCAAAAGGGGGAGTAGTTGTTGTGATGAGATATTCCCTTCTTCCAACCTTGTGGTTGTGACATAAAGTATGATGTGTACCTTTATTCTGACCCAGTTGTTAGATGTAAAAGCAATATGAGATGTGTTCCTTTCTTCTGACCCAGTGGTCAAACTTAAAGCAATATGTGATGTCTTCCTTGCTTCTGACCCTGTTGTCAGATGTAAAGCAAGATGAGATGTGTTCCTTGCTTCTGACCCAGTGGTCAGATGTAAAGCAAGATGAGATGTGTTCCTTGCTTCTGACCCAGTTGTTAGACATAAAGAAAGATGATATGTGTTCCTTGCTTCTGACCCAGTTGTCAAAAGTACAAAAATATGAGATGTGTACCTTTCTTCTGACCTAGTTGTCAAATGTAAAGCAAGATGAGATGTGTTCCTTGCTTCTAACCCAATTGTCTGACGTAAATCAAGATGAGATGTGTACCTTACTTCTGACCTATTTGTCATATGTAAAGAAAGAAGATATGTTCCTTTCTTCTAACCTAGTTGTCAGACATAAAACAAGAAGAGATGTTCCTTGCTTCTAACCTAGTTATCAAACATAAAGCAAGAAAAGATGTTCCTTGCTTCTGACCTAGTTGTCAGACATAAAGCAAGATGATATGATGAGACTAGCACTGAGCTTCTAGTTGGATAGTTGTGACAAAAAGCCAGTCTAGTATCCTGCTTCCGACCGGATGGTTGTGACGTAAAGCAGGACGAGTATCTTGCTTCTAGCTTGAGTGTTGCGATGTAAAGCAAGACGATGAGATGAGACAAGTACTGAGCTTCCATATTGATAGTTGTGATGTAAATCCAGTCTTGTATTATGATGAGCCAGCCTTGTACCGTGATGATGATGATGTATCAGTTTTTATGCTAATACATATTGATGCAGATGATGATGACATTCCTTTGAGAATGATGATGCTGCCGATGAAGAAAAATTCCAATGATTTACAGATACACCGGTCAGTGTTCCAAGATGATATTGATAATGTTGTCCTCTCACCCACTTGATGTTGTTGATGATGTTGTCCTCTCTCTCTCAAATGATGCTATTGAAGAATACCCTTCTTGTTAAGAGGGAGTGTTGAAATAATGTAACTACAAAGAGTATTCTTATTATTATTGATATATTATTCGTAGGATCAATCCCCATTGTGGATTGATCATGTCAGTTATTGTAATAGGACCAAATCCCCTTTTGTGGATTGGTCAAAAGATAATTGTAATAGGTAGAATAAGAAGTCGGCCCCAACAGATTATAAAGAGACCCACAAATATAATAAAGGTGGGTTTACCCACCCATTTTGAGAAGTCGACCCTACTAGTGAAGAGACACTTCACACGTGCCAGACTTGTATAAATAAAGGAGGCCAACGCCTCACTTAGACACAACACACTTGCTCAGTTTGAGAGACAAGTTATGATCTATTACCAGAGAAGAAGAAGGAGAGAGAGTGGCGCATATCTAGGAGAGGAATTTTTGTATTAGCATAAGAAATCTCTTGGCATTGTATTGGCTATCTATATTAAGGAAGTTTTGTTGGGTTTTCTTCCCCTAGAGGGCTTCCCAGGATAAATGTTGTGTCTCTTGTGATTGTGTATTTCTCATTGATATTGGATTATGCTATCATTATCTAATGAAATGAAAACATCTATAATAATGGCTTAAACATTAACAAGAACAATTTTATCTGTATTTGATTTTGTAGATAATTACACATTCGCTACACAAAAATAAATAGAGTCTGAATATTATAATTCCGATCAAATAACTATACTTGTCCACATTCTATATAGACATGCTCAATGGAGTCTTGATAACATAGAAAGCACCAATGAAAATTGGCATGCTATAAAAGAACATCACTTTTATATAAGTGATGATCAAGCACACGATACACATTATGTAGACAATTGTTTTGATAAATTTTATGATTCATTGAAAGAACGGGATATCATATTCAATCAAAATTAGATATGGTCAGATGGATGTGTAGGTCAGTTCAAATCTTCACGATAATTCTATTGGTTGTGTCTTATTCATAATAAATCAAGCATTACACATTATTGGAATTTTTTTGAGATTGGTCATGGAAAAGGAGAGCATGACAGTGCAGGGGCATGTGTAAAACTAACACTTTGAAGGTATCAGATGAGCCCTCATGCCAGTTGATTTAAATCCACTGATCAAGTTGTTGAATGGTGCAAATTGTCGATAAGCCATGAAAATAATCCGTGAAGAGATGTGCGTAGGTTTTTATATATACATGTTACACATGTACACAATATATTTTTATTCTCTTGTTCAAATTTATATGATATTCAATCATTTTCTTGGTAGATTTCAAGTGAACAAGTTCTTGTCTTGTGCAAGTTTTTTTAGTATGTCGGAATCCAATATGTAAACAGGTCAATCCCATATGAATCCGGTACAATACATGGGACACGAAAAATGAATTCAGTTAAAACAAAATGAAGAAATGAATCTTGTTTTTGTTTAGTTTTCATAGAGGACACAAAATCCATAGAGATTTGTGAAAATGAAAATGAGGAATATGTTAAAGCTTGGAGACATACAAAACTTAATGTAAAAGGGAAAATTACACTTGCAATCTCAGAGGAGATGGAATCAAATGAAAATATAGTGTAAATTGATGGCGATATAGTTTCTGATCTTGTTAGAGAAGGTAATTTTTATGTTTAAATATTTAAACAACTTGTAGATGTACTTGTAAGTTGGATATATAAAATTTATATATATATATATAGTAAATTAAATTTTAATGGCACGTGCATGTATGATAATATAATATGAACTACTTGTTGGAACATATCGAATTATTTGCAGGAGATGTCTTTGTTCTGGTTTTGATGCAGGAGCATCGTTGGCAATCACGTGGAGCAATACATATCGACGTCAAGAAATCTATATGAAAGCTCAATGTTGGCAATCACAACATATATTTTGAAGTCCGCCTTAATTTAGGCTAGAAAAATATGGAGGCATGCTTGAACGATTACGAGGGAAGTGGGAGACTCCAATACGGCTCTAGAATGCGACTGGTCTAGAGAGTCATTAGGTTAAGTTTTAAAGTAGATGAGTAGTCAGGGTAAAAAAAAACCCTAAGATCCCTCTAAAATAAATGGAGGTATTGTACGCCTAAATGAGGCTAGTTAGTTGTTGGTTGGTAGTGAGTTGCAGGGTAGACATTAGCTTCAAGTTAGTAGGATATTTTTGAGTTTTTTCTCAGGTTTTTCATTTTTCATTTACAATTGTAACCAATTTTCAATTTGGAATAGAACAGAGGAAAATTGATCCAATGCATGGTGTGAACATTGTTTGCAATTCTCTGTATTATTTTTTCATGAATGAATGAATGAATCTTATTTTGAGTATATGGAACTGTGAATGTTAGACAAAGTTTCAATTGTTTCTCTTCTGTGGAAGTAGTGCAAGGTTTGCACACAGAACGCAAGGAGTGCATTGACGAAATCTGTTTTAGTTCCGAATCTCATAAGAGATAACATGGAACTTTCCCTTTGCAAGGAGTACAAAGAGACTGGTGCAAGGAGTACACAGTCATCTAAAAGAACCTAAAACCTTGCGTAAGATCTTATGAAAGGAGTTCACAGATCCAATATTCGATTAAGTGTTGAAGGGACTTTACAGAAGTCAAAGAACAAAAAAGGGGAATGTCGAGAAGGTGAGAGGATTTTTTTTCGAGAAATCTCAAGGATCTAAGTTATCAAAATCCCTGAAACGCAAGGAGTGCATGGGAAATCGAATTATTCACGAGACCAATCTCAGGAGGGGTAACACTTTTCATAAGTGTTAAAGAGATCCAAGAATTAGACTCGTCGAAGGAGAAAAGGTTAGAAACCTTTGAACACCCAAAAGATCTTCAACTCTGAAGACAACATAAGCATAAGGGGGAAAAGATCTTAGTTGTTCGATCTAAATGCTAGAGAATCAGAACCGTCCATCAGGAGGGACATGTGGCAAATGATCAAAGTTTCACTGAATCACACTTTGGAAAAGTCAAAGGGAAGAATGCTAAGAATTCATGAAGCCCGAATATGCAACTTGATCTGAGTCATTGGATCCATGAGAGATCTGGAATGTTGATTGTCCAGGGTGAAATATTGAAATTTTGGGGGTCGGAAGACCGAAAGTGATAAGTGTAACATCCTGCTCTGACGCACTGAGACCACTTATTATTTGAGGACACTTGCTCGCAAGTGATTTGGACCCTTTTTTGATGTTAGACCTGTTGTATATGATTATGATGTGGTTGACAGAGGACATGATGTGTTACTATTTGTTGTAGACAGGTGCTATTGACTCAGTTTATTGAGTGTGCAGGTTGTGACCTTGAGGATGCAGAGGCATCGGTAGACCCCCTTGGACTCCGGACTGAGTCAGGGAGTGTGATTTTGGGTTGATTTGTTTATTATGATGTTGATTTGATTTGATGATTTGACGATGACATTCTGACATGATTATTGGTGATGCAGGCTGACGATAG
>ML865077.1:9691-20392 GCA_009831015.1 Picea engelmannii
TGCTAGCCTTTGTAAAAACAACATAATTTGCTTTTGTTTTTGAAAGTGCAACAACCTTTTGCAATTTTGAAATCCAACTTATTATTTTTCCACCTACAGTAAAAACATACCCTATGGTGCTCCTCTTAAAATTTATATCACCTGCCATATTAGAATCAACATATCCCTATAGAATAGTGTTTGAACCTCCAAAACATAATGCATGAGTAGTAGTACCTATCAAATGCCTGAGAATCGACTTTACTTCCTTCTAATTCTCTTTACATGGGATGTTCATATACTTTCTCACAAATCCCACTACATGCACAATATACGGCCTTGTGCACACCATCACATACGTCAAGCTACCAATTGTCGATGAGTGTGGAACCTTGTACATGTAGTCTATTTTCTCTTGTGTCTTGAGACACATCTCCTTAGTTAATTTGAAATGATTTGCCAAAGGTGTACTAACTGGTTTTGCATCATGCATTTTAAATCTTCCCAACACCTTATCTATGTACTCACCTTTAGACAATGTTAATTTGTGATTTTTCCTGTCTCTTGTGATTATCATAGAAAGGATTTACTTTGCAACACCCAAATCCTTCATCGCAAATGAATTGGATAATTTTATTTTGATCACATTGATATATTGCATGTTAGACCCTGCAACAAGCATGTCATCTACATACAATAACAATATAATATATCTACCATTATCAAGTCTCTTAAAATAAACACAATGGTCAAAATTACATCTACTATAACCTTGTTTTGTCATAAACCTGCCAAATTTCAAATACCATTGCCTTGGAGCTTTCTTTAGGCCATACAAGATATTCTTCCACCTGCATACTAATTTCTCCTTCCCTTTGACATCATAACCCTGTGGTTGCTACATATTGTTGAATTTTCATAAGAGATGATATTGTATATGAATGAATATATTATTACAATGATGAGTGTTCTATATATAAAGAACATACGGTGATCATGGTTATCATCCATGAAGAGATGTGTCCCTTGGGTAATAAATATATTTATACTTTATATTATAAATATATTATTACATTAAAATATTATAATTAATAATATTGTTTAATAATTAATAATCATATTATTAATTATTAATCTAATAGAATGCCTTTTTTATGTTGCCCAAACATCAACACTCCCTCTTAGTGAGGGAGACATTCTACATTATTCCAAGATTACCTTTGAAGATTACTTGCGGGTAGCTCTCAAATAGCTTTGACATGTCACCATGACATCCATTACCTCGCAATGCATTTGTACCTCATCATGTGCACCCTTGTGACTTCACAACCAATGCATCCAAGGCACATGGGTAGTTCTAAAATAAATACAACATGTCCCCAGGACATCCACTACCTTACAATGCATCAATATATGATCATGTGCACCCTCAGTCTCAGTGCTAGCCCTTTTTCATGCTGGATGAGTTCCACCTGTCTCAGTGCCAGCCCTTTTTCATGTCGGGTGAGAACACTCAATGCCAACCCTTTTTCATGTTGGATGAGTTCCACATGTCTCAGTGCCATTCCTTTTTCATGTTGGATGAGAACACTCAGTTCCAACCCTTTTTCATGTTGGATGAGCTCCACCTGTCTTAGTGCCAACCCTTTTTCATGCTGGATGAAAACACTCAGTGCCAACCCTTTTTCATGCTAGATGATTTCCACATGTCTCAGTGCCAACCCTTTTTCATGCTGGATGAGAACACTCCCTCTGAAGAGGGACCACACCAAGCTTGTCCATGAAGTACTCAAACTTCATCCTCGACAAAAAATTAGTAAACATGTTCGCAACTTGATCCTCTGTAATCACAAAACTGGAGCCTCACTTCTCACTTCTACACCATATCCCTGATATAGTAATATATGATTTAGATATGATTCGACATGTCATAGACCATAGGGTTCTCTGACGATTTCATGCAACTCTGGTTGTCACACCAAATGCAGGTCACCTCCAGTCCGAGACCAAATAAACCAAACAATAGTTCTTGAATCCATACTACTACTACACATGCTGCCAAATACTCAACTTCAGTCGTACTGAGCGCCACACATGATTGCTTCCTACATCTGGTGGAGCCTCTTACTCCTTATTGTAGTACCCATCTTCCTCTGGAACTGGCCATCCAAATCCCTCTTAAGAACTTAATATCAATTGAATCGTCAACATGCTGACTTCATCACTTGTCCTCCATAACAAGTCTCTTCATCCTCTTCTTGTAGGTCTTACCTACAAATCAAATTTAGTCCAATATTCAACAATTTCTAAAGCCACATTGCTTCGCGATTTGTTGCACATGTTGCCAAATACTCTGTCACACTCATACTGAGTGCTACACACAATTACTTCTTGTTTCTCCATGAAACCATACTAGAGCCTAGACTGAAGCAATATGTCGAAGTACTCTTCCGATTAGGAATATTGTCGACCCAATATGAATCTGAATATCCATATAACCTGAACTTATAATCTGTCACATACCTGAGACCATAATCCAATGTACCCTTAAGGTACCTCATCACATGTTTTGTTGTGACCAAATGAACGTACCTGGGCTGCTCCATATATTTACTCAGGGTGTTCACAACAAAATATATATTTGGTCTTGTGTTCATCAAGTTCATCAATGAACCCACCATCTCCCTGTATAAAGTAACATCCACGATCTCTGAAGTCATATCCTACATCAACTTCATATTTGATACCATATGTGTAGCCATTGCCTTGCAATCCAACATCTCGAACCTCTACAAGATTTCTACTGTATAGTTCCCTTGATTCAGAAAGATCTCATCTTGTCTCTACCATACCTCGGGACTCAAAAAGTAATGCATCATCCCGAGATATTTCATCTCAAACTCAACAGCCAATTTTTTTTTATCTTACACTTTGAGATGATATTTTCCACACCTGTTATAAATAGGTCATCCACATATAACAATAGTATTACCGGACCATCATCCACAACTTCAAAATAAAGGTTAGGATATGCATTGTTGTTTGTAAATTCTAAGCTTGTTAGAAAATTGTCGATCATGCCATACCATGCTCTGGGTGCCTTCTTTAATCCATATAAATCCTTCTTCAATCTGTGCACTGAGTGTCCCGTAGTTGTCACGTAATCAACAGAGTGTTATGTGACTACAAGGACCATTCTTCCTGATCAGGTTTTCATCTGTGCCACAGGAATAATTCTAGTCTTTCCGGATGTTGAAAGCCACGCATTTTGAGTCTTGTGTCCTTAGAAGACTATGTCAAGGCCATTCTCCATTGATCAAATTACCATGACCAATCCTGGGAGAATGTCAACCCGATGGTGAAACATTAACACTTAAGAATAACTCCTAAAATTACATAAAATCTCAACACTCCCTCTTAATGAGGAAGGTATTATATCTAGCACAGACTCTAACATTGTCGTCATCCACTTGAGCTCATAACCATTGACTGTCAGACACATGAATCTATACATCACAGGAAATCCATAGTGACTTCACCACATGCATCCAGGGATGGTGGGTAGCTCTCTAATAGCTACAACATGTCATCATGAGACAATCCAGTTTCCCACAGAAAACATCTAAATCCATCACTCCCTCTAAGGTTATATAGTCTTTGGAGTCATCTGCTCCCTCTGCATGTGTTGACCTCCTCTTCGTCTTCAGTACATGGATGTGCGCAACTCTATACAGTGACCCTCAAAATGATACGTCTTCTACTAACACACATCCATCACATGTGTGAGAGAGAAAAATATGTGTGACTATTGTTGTGTCTTTTATAGTAATATTAAATTGATCCAAAAAGACACGTCTCTTTGAAAATTAAATTAAATTTTCTTTCTTATAAATAGTTGGAGAATACCTCTCGTAACTACCCAAAGATTAATTTGGTTATAATCCATCCACATAGTATTTAAATTTTTTAAATTGTTCCTCCATAATTCATGTGATTATTTGCATAAATATAGGTAGAAGTAAATATGTAGTACATTCCTGATATTTGGGTAATTAGACATTTTTACTAGAAATTACTGCCCACCATAATTTATGCAATTCTTTCTATAATTTAGGTAGGAGTAAAAAATAAATATGTTGTGCATAGAGATTGCAACAACCCCATAAATTTAACACTCCCAAGACTTTACTCTACTCTCATTTTCTTGGGCCCTCCTGTGAGGGAGTCAAGCCCAGTCCCACTCTGGTACCATGTTGAATTTTCATAAGAGATAATATTGTATATGAATGAATATATTATTACAATGATGGGCGTTCTATATATAAAGAAAATATGGTGACCATGGTGACCATCCATGAAGATATGTGTCCCTTGGGTAATAAATATATTTATACTTTATACTTTATTATATATATTTATTACATTAAAATATTATAATTAATAATATTGTTTAATAATTATTAATCATATTATTAATTATTAATCTAATATAATGTCTTTCCGATGCTGCCCAAACATCAACACATATAAATCTCTTCCTTCAAATACCCATGGATAAAAATCGTATTTACATCTAACTATTCAAGATGAAAATATTCTACTTCCACTAGACTTAAAATAATTCTAACTGAATTCATTTTAACAATAGGAGAAAATATTTCATCAAAACATATACCTTTATTATGTGCAAACCCATTTACAACAAGTATGGCCTCATACCTGTTTTTGCCTCCATATTCTTCCTTCAACCTATAAACCCATTTATTCTGCAATGCTCTTTTATCTATAGGAAATTGAACCAAGTCCCGAGTCTAGATATATATCAAGGAGTCCATCTCCTCTTTCATTCCTTGCTCCCACTTCTTTCTAGTTTTTACCTGCATTGCTTATTCATATCTTTTTGGTTCACCAAAATTAGTCAACAATAAATAATACATTGAAGGAAAGTATCATTCAGGGGGTATACTTAACCTAATAGATCTTCTAACAACACTTGTAGGAATTTTAGGTACTTGTTGTTGATGTTGTTGTTGTTGACCATTTTGATTTTCTAGCACCTCTAAAATTTCATTTTCTGTGATTTTATCAAGCACTGTGTGTTATGTGTTTTCCTTTTCATGTTTCTTTCCTTGCAACTAATCTTTGTACATGACATTCTCACTGAATACCACATCTCTACTCCTAATGATTCTATGATTTTCATAATCCCATAAGTGATAACCAAAATCATTAACTCCATATCCAATAAAAGCACACTTCTTGGATTTTTCATCAAGCTTTGTTCTATTTTCTCTATCAACGTGGACAAATGCTTCACAACCGAAAGTCTTCAGAAATAAATAATTTACCTTTTTACATGTCCATGCCTCCTCTAGAATGCCACCATCCATGGAACTCAAATGCCCTCTATTTATTAAGTAAACAACAATATCCACAGCTTCTGTCCAAAATTGTAAGGCCAATCCTGCATGCAATCTCATACTCCTTTCATGATCCATGAATGTCCTCGCCATCCTTTATGACACACCATTTTCTTGTGGTGTTCCTAGAACAATTTTCTCTTTATGGATCCCATGGTATGAACAATAAATAGAAAACTCATTGTTGCAGTATTCACCTCCATTGTCTAATCTCAGACACTTCAACTTATTTCTTGTTTCATTCTCAACCAAAGCTTTACATTTCTTAAAGGTATCAAAAACATCATATTTTTTTAAAATGCATCCTAGTCGCATCATCACTAAAAGTAACATAATAATAAGACCCACCAAGAGATGATACCTAATTCGGACCCCATACATATGTATGCACAAGATCTAAGTTCTTACTCTTATTTTCCTTCCCAGCTCTGAGAAATATGACTCATGTTTTCCATAAACACGGTGCTCACAAAAATCGAAATCAACATGCTTCAAATCATGCAAAAAATTTATTGAGTGGAGAATCTGCAACCCCTTCTCACTCATGTGCCCAAGCCTATGATGCCACAATGTTGTATCTACTCCTAGAAGATAAAGCAATAGAAAATTCAACATTATCGGTTCATAAATACAACGTACATACCTTTTCTCCTTTTTGTATTATCAGTGATCCTTTAGTGACCTTCCACAAATTTCTCGTAAATGTAAATGTACAACCTTCACTATCCAATTGGCCTGCTTAAATTAGATTTATTCTCAAATAAAGAACGTGCTTCACCTTTTTCAGCAACCATTGGTTTCCATTATGTAATTTTATTTATATCTTACCCTTTCCAACAATTTTACATGGTTTATCATCACCCAAATAAACCTGTCCAAAATCACCTTGAACATAATCTTGAAAGTATTTCATATGGGGTGTGGCATGAAATGAATCCCCTGATTCTACCACCCAAGAATCAATAATATTATCTAATGAAAGGATCAAAGCATCTTGCAACACATCACCTGCTACATTTGCTTCCTTATTGTTCCCCTATTATCCATATCCTTGTTTTCATTTTCGAGACTAACAAGTTTTCTTTAGATGTCCTTTCTTCCTGCAATTCTAGCACTCGATCCTCCCTCTGTATTTGGATCTTCCCTTCTTAGACTTCCCACAATTCCATGGGATATTTCTTCTCTCTCTTTGTCTTTCCATGTTCTCTATAGTAAAATAATTACTTGATGCCTCACTTGTGCTTTTCCATCACATTTCCTCTCTAAGGATAACACCAACAACATCATCAAACTTTAAAGTGTTTGAACCAAAGATAGAATTACTCATATCCATGACCCGACCATTCTATATTTCTAGAAACGAGCACAAAATCAAAATATCCCTAACCTCATCATCAAAATTTACTCCTACAGAACTTAACTGATTGGTGACCATGTTAAACTCATTTAAATGATTAGAAAAAGACCCACCTTCTGACATCTTCATATTATAGAAACACTTTATAAGAAATACCTTGTTGGAGGTTGAGGGTTTTTCATATAGTTTATCCAATGCCTTCATCACATCTTAGATCATATTTTCTTTTGAAATGTTGAAAGCCATCGATGTTTCCAGGTACATATGTATTGTTCCTAGTGCCTTTATGTCAAGAACCTCTTACTCTTTTCCATTCATAGTCACCGGCTTCATTGCTATTCCGTCCA
The DNA here is from genome assembly GCA_009831015.1 of Picea engelmannii. Taxonomy (NCBI): domain Eukaryota; kingdom Viridiplantae; phylum Streptophyta; class Pinopsida; order Pinales; family Pinaceae; genus Picea; species Picea engelmannii. Next base: position 16,795 of record ML865077.1, read on the forward strand.
ATGGTAGGAAAATATTCTTCTCATATAAATAGTTCTCCATTTTCATATTCCATAGCTAGTATTTTTGGCCATTAAACTTCTCGGCCCTAAACTTGTCATCTTTCACCATTTCTCCCACTCAAACTAGGAACCCTCATTTCGATTTTATCAACCAAATAGACCTTTGGATCTGATACCAATTATTATAAATAGGATTGCAAATAAATAATAATCAAAATGAATGTGGAAATAAAACGCAAAAGAACACAACACAAGAGAGACACCAATATGCGTGGTTCACCCAATATGGGCTACATCCATGGAGAAACAACCAGTCCTTCCTTTATTTCATCCAACAAAATGAAGGGATAACACCTACAACTCATCTAATACAACCTCCTCTTCACTCTCCCGCGGTCTCCTCTCTCATACCCACTCTGAACTCTCTCACTCACACAACCTTTAAATAGGCGTCATTACATATAATCACATGGGAAAACACCATGGGCCCATAAACCATTGATGGTAAACACATCGTTGACCATAATACAATGCCCCCATAAAAGAGGGGTGCCTTCTAGGGAAAAAAAGAACCAACATAACTTCTATTGTCAAATTTGCGATCTAGCAATGAATGGTCTAGATTGACTACGAAATTACAATATTTTACAAGGCATTTAAAAAAAAAACTCTTTGGGAGCGTTTCCCCTGAACCCCCACCAAGGGGGCATCCAAAAATATTGTCTCCGCCCCCTAACGATAATAGTGTGGGGGGGACAAGACCCCCCACACCCCTCTGTCAGTAAGTGGGATCCAAACACAAGTGAAATGATACCTCTAAATTAGAAAGATAATCAAGATCCACAACCCACATAACATTCCCCTTTAATGACAATGACTCAATTCATAATAAGTTACAAAGATATATGAACTTTTCAGATATCAAGGAAAAACTACTTAGTAGAAGGATGAACAATGCCATGATATAATGAATGTTGGTATTCATTTATCAAGTATGGGACATTAAAATATTGGGTGGGGTCATGAAAAAACAAGCCCGAGAGAGGTGGGTTATGAAAGTGGGCATGATGTTTATGTATGATGCACTCATGAAAGAGGTGGGTTTATTTTGGATTCATGAGAATGTTGGTGGGCATGGTCATCATTCATGACCGAAAGGAAGTAGACTTCATTACAGCCTATTTTCTTTCTCAAAATTTGATTTTGATACAATGTGGTGAAGGTGTATTTGAGGGGAAGAAATATAGGGGTGGAACTTTTAAAGACTTTCCTAAAACTATTAAAAAGATTTCCTAGGGCATTTACCTTCCCAACGTTATGTTTTTTCTTCTCCCAAATAGTTTCCAAATGTGGTGGGTATTATTTGTGCCCAAAACCTTTGAAATGAGAGTAAAGCATAAACAAAACCCCTTTTAGTTAGACAAATCACTAGTATTAGACCCTGTAGTCTCAATCAATACCCTTAGGCCATCCAATATTGTTTGTCGAATGAGGTATTTGTCTTGTTTCCATTTCTCTTTCCAGATAACTAATTTTGTAGCATTTATTGGAACTTCTTGGATGTCCTTGTTAGAAAAAATACCACAAACTTTTTCCCCTTCGTACATTAACTCCAACTCATGCACATTTACAAGTTCTTATAACAAACATATAAATTGATCATAGGAAGCAGTGGTTGCCAAATCCTATTGCACCAACATAAATTATGCAAACATATAGTTAGTGAAAACTAAAATATCACTTCAAACATACATCACATTATAAGTTATATCCCTTGAAAGTTTACTTCAAAAAAAAAAAAAAAATCTAGGAATGTAAATTGCCAAAAATAGAATTTTCTAGAAATAGTACGATACTTGTAATTGAAATTTCAAGGCGTAAACCACTGAATATGATTGCACCAATAAAAACTATGCAAAAGAAAGAGCCATGAAAAAATATTTCCTCAAACAGAGATTGTGTGACAAACTTATAGCCCTTCATAGTTTACTAGCCATAATAGAAATTTCCCAAAAGCATAGATTTATGAAAATAGATTTTGTCCAAAAATACAAGTATGGAACTTCGGACTGAAATTTGAAGGATATAGCAATTGAATCTGATAAAATAGAATACAGTGAACCCCCTTAGTTTTTTGCTTAGAATCTAGTTTTGGCCATAGTTTCTCAATCTTCACTACAACTTGTCTAAAAAAATGGATTTTTTCATTTTTTCTTCAAGTGGTAATTTCAATCACACCATGAGTCCAAATTGTGTGAAATTTTAAAACCTAGTTATTCAATCCCTTGTGAAACCAACACAAATTTTCCAATTGCAAAACACAACCTCTAAACCAAAAGAAAGAGAAAATAGTGATCATGGATAGTTTATACAACATGGAGGTCCAAAATCCCCCAAAAATTTATAGAAAATGGTGTCAAAATCCTTGAAGTTTTGTCAAAACTTTATAAATAAACTTTCTTTAGAAAAAATAAATAACTCCATCATAGATGTCTTCAAACCTTGAAAGGACACAAAAAAACTATACACCAAAGTTATGACAACCCAAAAAATTAAACCAAAAAAACTAGACCAATAAACCTAATCCCATGATAGAAAATTGGGTTGGATAACATTTTAGAAGAAAAAAATAAAAATAAAAACAACAACCATCCAATACCCTATGACCATGTACAAATGATATAAATCAAATCAAAATAATAATACAAGATACAAAAGCAACAATATATAGTGGGAAAACCCCTATAATGTGCAAGGAAACGTGCATTGTAAATGTTGTTAAAATATGTTGTAATTTTAAAAAATTAACTATTTTTAAAATACTATGTTTTTTCATCAAAGTTTTGAGTGATATCATTGTCATGTGACCTTATTTGTGAAAAAGAAAAGTTATTTCGACCATTTTTTCATGTACATTTAATTGGTATTAGATTTGAAAAATTATATTTCCCATGAATTTTTTTTTTGAGTTTTCCCAAATCCACCAAACTCTTAAATTTCCCTTAGTTGGAGTCTATGTTTTGGAAAAAAAATTGTGATAGTGTTTATAATAATGACATCCAAGTGCCTACATATTATATAGTGATTTAACCAGTTTGAAAGAGTGATTAGACAAGCCAAAGGCAGTATTAAATAAATAGTATCGAATGGCCTATAGGTATAGATTGAAACTGCAAGTTTTAATGTTGAAGATCCATCAACATTAGGAAGATTCAATCACAAATTGTTTTCATGTCAAATGTTTTTGGACACGTGTTATCCATTACATTTAGGATGGTTATCAATGACATTGAATATTTGAAGCATTTCTCTTGTTCTCTTGGCAGGTTTTTGATAGAAGCAAAATTCATTCATCTTTGCACCTGGTTTATAATGAATAAAGTTGGGTGAGGAGGAGAGTGTGAATTAGGGTGGGGTAGAGTGTATTTTTTAAATGCACACTTTCCCTCCACCCCCCTTTGTTCCCCCATTGTTCTTGAGGGAATGTTATTGTGATGTTATTTTTGTGTGAATATTTTCATTTATTTAGTGAACATTAAAGGGGATGTGAGAATAGGATGTAATGTTGTCTAGTGGCAATATTTATAGATGTAAATAA
>ML865078.1:10480-22191 GCA_009831015.1 Picea engelmannii
AGCAAGGCCTTTCAGCAAACCCTAGAAAGAGTACGGCCCTAGTGTAATAAACCTAGGCCAAGGACGTCTCACTCTTCTTGGCTTCAAAAAAAGTATGGCTAGCAAAGAGGAAGAGGAAATAGGAGTGTAGCTATGGCTAGGCTCTTTCTTTCCTCAACAATGGCTAAAGATTTCTCTAGAAGGGGACATGAAACAATGACCTACTTGTGTGCTTGTCCCCTAGGGTTTTGATTCAACAATATTCATAAACATATGCAAGAAATTAAACTACAACCATTCAATCAAAAAGTTTTGCAGAAAAATACTTAAATTCACCAAGAAATAACCATGCAAACCCTAGTTGTAACACCTTCCTTCAAGAGAAACACCGTAGAATGCCCAAAATGTCTTCTTTCAACAAGTGTGCCTCACTTAATCAGCCAAATACCCAAGATAGGGCGCAAATTTCAAACCTCCTTATGGAGTGAAGTTTGAACCAGTAGTGATGAAAAAATGAGAGTCAAAATCTCTCATTTATACAAAACCTTGACCTAATTTTACATTTTAGGTCAGGTAAAAAGGCTGACAATGCCAAAATATTAAATCATATTGTTTTTACATTAAATTGTTAAATTACATCCTAAATCAAGCTGAAAAGAAAGTAAAAGCCCCTCCAAGAGAGAAGTTAGCCCCTTGTAGGGCAAATGGGGCGTCCTAGAGGCAAAACGTTAGCCCTCACTGGGCTTCTCATCCTACCACACGTGCCACTGTTGTCTAATCTGCCTCCAAAAGTGTCCATGATGTTGGGTGACATCATGGTCAAGGTGGTGACATCCTAGGCCTCCCAAGGCCAACGTTCCACTAAGAAAGGGTCATCCCCCTTAGGTCAAGCTCTGTCGGGGTGCCTCTGGCGGAACGTCCTCTTCTCCTCTGGTGCAAAGCTCTAGATCCATCTCTATCATGTATCTCCCCCTGATGGGGTCTCAGCATCCACCTGATGGGCTCTTCAGCCCCATGGAGGTCCGAACTGATCACCTCCCCATGTGTATCGGTCCAAGATGGTACTTGTCCGTCGAGCATGGTCCTACATATCAAAAGTTACGCCCTCCATGGGCTCATCAGTCACAAGGAACATAGCAATGTCAACCACATTTCATCATCAATATTAATAAACATACGTATAAAACCCCTAATAGATCAATCAATAGCTCAAAGACGTTACACAAATCCACCATACAAGTCCTGGAAAAGGGCAAGGAATCCTATTGGGCTAATGTCCACTGAATAAGGGAAGTTTCCCGGAAGAGACCTCTTCCAAGCCATGTAAGTGGATGAAGTGGTCAAGGGGTGTCCAAGCAGGTGGGTGCAATGAAGGTCAAGGATGCAAGATGTTACCTGTGGGTGCCTTTGTAGAAGGCGATTTTTACCTGTCATGGATGCAATTCTTTCCAAGCCCATTCATGCCTTTTATCCTTTCTGTTATTTCATTTTTATTGCTTTTTTCTTTCTTTTTGCTTAAGAGATAATCAGGGGACACTGTCTTGGCGTGGTGACCAGTGGTGACAGTGTTACCCACAAGTACTTTCACAGAAATGAGAAGGTTGGCTCGTGATGAGACCCCCTTTCCCTTGGCCATGCAACCAAAGGCCACTACCCTGGCGTGGTAACCAGCTAATGGCAATGTCATACTGCTAAGTACCCATGGACCTAATAGGCTAACTCGTGATGAGACCCCTTATCCTCTGGTTAGGTCTTGTTTTATTATTTTTTTTTAGGGTCCCTCTTGTTTCTTGTCGAGAAGCCTTTTATTGCTTTCTCGGGGATCCCTGGGCGAAGCATCTCGAGGTTTTATTCTCAGGCTTTTATCTTTTACCAGCTTGCTTTTACCTTCTGGGCCGTTAGCCCCTTCTTCCCACTAGATAAGGTGCAACCCTAGAAAAGGCCAACCCAGTGCCCGGACAAGTGGAATGGGACAGGTGAGCGGGAAACAAGATGGAAAAGTGAAGCTGTGAAGGGAGTGGACGATGGCTTCTCAGAGACAAACCTAGTGGCTAACCAAAACCAACAGACACGGGCTTACTAAGACACCCTATCAATCCCCAAAACATGGTAAAGTGGGCAAGTGTAAAATCCAACCAGTTGTTAGAAATAAAAGGAATCAGATGAATACATTCAATGGTTTTGATGATCAAAGTGACACATACCATGATACCTGAACTAATTACCTCATGAGGCAAGAACCCTCTCTGACACAAGATCAAGTCGATGGTGGTGGAGGCTAATGTTGCTGACAGTATATGGATGCTAGAAGAGAGAAAAGGTGGGCCCTCCAGCATCCATATCAATAAAGGTGATATGAAAGCAAACTAACATGCAATGCAAATGGTATAATACATGAATGCAAAATGCCTACTTGCCTGAACTTACCTGTGATGTCAGGTAACCCCACCCTGGTGGGGTTTGAGGAGGCGTCCACTGACGGGCACTGTGCATCGTCGTCCCTCCAACGTAGACAGGAATAGGAGTCATTAACCAACTTTCTTCCAACCTTGAAAGGGCCTAGCCAAAATCAAGTGTTTCCTTCGACATTAGTAGACTCCCCTTTATTGGCATCCCACATCCATACTATGTCCCCTTCCTTGTATTCTTTGATCTTGAAATTGGTTGTTCCTTGAACAATCCTAGTGTATTGTGCAGAGGGTGGTGGGTAGGATTCTGCTGTAAAGACTTCTTGCTAGGAAGGTTGAATCAATATGTCATCTTCTCTTATGGTCTCGACTTCCCTGTCTTTATTCCTGTCTAGGAGTTGCAGGTATTTTTCTTTTGTGGACCTTTGTATCTGATCAAAATCTTCTTTTGTTGCAAAAGGCATATCTTTCAGAGAATATTTGTGAAGAGTTTGTTTGGTCTCGTCATGCGCTTTGTCATCTTTGATAGAATCACTAGGCGCTTGCACATGAGTTGTAGTCACAGGTACATTCTTGAGACGCCCAATAGTTCCATCCTTCAAGGGTATATTCACATAAGTGAGGTCCATCTCAAGAGTACCTCCAAGCTTTGAGGCAAATTTCCTAGACAATAACATCCCCCACACATCTGGGATGTCTACGACCACTATGTCCAGGTGGATGACTTTCTCGGGGTATTCTTTAAGGCAAACTTTGACATTCTCAATTACCCCATGTGTGGGTATGGCTTTAGACTCAAAACCACACACATTCTTGTAAGGTCGTGTGACTTTCAAACCCAGTTGTTGCATGACTTTAAAGAACATTATGTTGGCACCTGTCGTTGTATCCAACATGCAGTTGTTGAGGCTTTTGTTGTTCATTATTAAAGTCATGAAGAAGGGGGGATTTTCACCGTGTTGGACCGTGAAGTGATCGGCTTGCAACATGATAGGGGGGTCCATGGGTCCATCTGATTCTTGAAAGAAATTGTCAAAACGCTCTTTGACAGATGGCACCTTAATGACTTCTTTCAGGGGAATGGTTACATGCATCTTGGATAGTGCCCCTTCAAAGTCAAAGTTCAAGTTAACCCTTTCAGTCTCTGATGTCTTAGGAAGAAGCACATCCAAGGATGGGGGTTTTGTTTCTTCAGTGGTAGGTTGGCTCAGTTTCTTTCTTCTATACACCTGGGACTCTTGTTTCTTCAATTTTTCTTTTGATTCCTGGTCTAGGTTGTTTATTACTGCCATTTTTTCTTTCCTATCCACTTCTTTTATGGCCTCTTGATGTTCTTCAGCCGTGATATTTATCTAACGGCCTTCTTCAGCCGTGATTGTTCACTTGTTGAGACCCCCTTTCCATTGGCCATGCAACCAAAGGTCACTGCCCTGGCGTGGTAACCAGCTAATGGCAATGTCACACTGCTAGGTACCCATGGACCTAATAGGTCGGCTCGTGATGAGACCCCCTATCCTTTGGTTAGGTCTTGTTTTATTATTTTTTTTTAGGGTCCCTCTTGTTTCTTGTCTAGAAGCCTTTTATTGCTTTCTCGGGGATCCCTGGTCAAAGCATCTCGAGATTTTATTCTCAGGCTTTTATCTTTGACCAGCTTGCTTTTACCTTCTGGGCCTTTAGCCCCTTCTTCCCACTAGATAAGGTGCAACCCTAGAAAAGGTCAACCCAGTGCTCGAACAAGTGGAATGGGACAGGTGAGCGGGAAACAAGATGGAAAAGTGAAGTTGTGAAGGGACTTGAGGATGGCTTCTTAGAGACAAACCCAGTGGCTAACCAAAACCAACAGACACAGGCTTACTAAGACATCCTGTCAATCCCCAAAACATGGTCAAGTGGGCAAGTGTAAGATCCAAGCAGTTGTTAGAAATAAAAGGAATCATATGCATACATTCAATGGTTTTGACGATCAAAGTGACACATACCATGATACCTGAACTAATTACCTCATGAAGCAAGAACCCTCTCTAACACAAGATCAAGCCAATGGTGGTGGAGGTTGATGTTGCTAACAGGATATGGAAGCTGGAAGAGAGAAAAGGTGGGCCCTCCAGGGCCATGCTGAAGTCAATCCTGCTCTCGATACTCCATGTCTAAGACTTGTGGGCCTCGAGACATGATCTCCTCGTTATCCCTGAAAGTGGGGGATAACAAAGCCTTTTCCAGAAACTTTCCTTTTCTAGTGGACACTAGCCCAATAGGATGCCCTATCACTTTCCCCAAACTTGTATTGCAAGCTTGTATAATGTCTTTGAGCTTTTAACTAGGATAATAGGGGTTTTATGCACATGTTTAATAATATTGATGATGAGATGTGATTGACATTGCTATGATCCCTATGACTTATGAGCCCCTAGAGGGCATAGTTGTCGATGTGCAGGATCATGCTCGATGGACAGGTACCATGTTGGACAGGTACACATGGGGAGATGATCAGTTCAGACCTCCATGGGGCTAAAGAGCCCTCCCGATGGATACTGAGACCCCAGCAGGGGGCAGAGACAAGACAGAGGGGTTTGCACAGGAGAGGAGGACGTCTTGCAGAGGCACCCCGACAAAGCTTGACCTCAGGGGATTGTCCCCTTTTCAGTGGAACGTTGGCCTTGGAAGGCCTAGGACATCATCCATGAGATCCATGACCTCATCCTTCCTTCATGGATGCTTTGGCAGATGGAGAGGGCAATTTGGCACGTGTGGCAGCTTGGAGAAGCCCAAGGAGGGCTAAAGTTTTGCTCCTGGAGGCTGCATTTTCCCTAGAAGGGGCTAACGTCACCCTAGAGAGGGGATCACATCTCTCTTTTGCTTGATTAGGGTTTTATTTTAAGCATTTAATGTATACCAGTATGATTTTAGTATTTTGGCCTTGTTGACCTTTTTCAAGACCTACAAAGTAAAATTAGGTCATGGTACTGTATAAATTGAGGGTTTTTACCTTCATTTTTTCATCATCTCTCACTCACTCATTAGTGAGGTCTGAAATTTGCACCACTCTTGGAGTTCTTGGCTGAAATTGGGAGGCGCACTTGTTGAAGGAAGACATTTTTGGACTTATATTGGCATTTTTGGCATTTCTCTTGGTGGAAGGTGTTACAACTAGGGTTTGCTATGTGAATTCTTGGTTAGATGTAAGTGAATTTCTGCAAAACTTCTTAATTGAATGGTTGTAGTATTATTTTCTTGCATCTATTGTTATAATTTGCTGAATAAACCCTAGGTGACAAGCACACATTGGAGGTCCTTGTCTCATGTCCCCATCAAGGTTTTGAGCCATTTATAGAAGACGATAGAGCCTTGCCTTAGCAACACTCCATCCCTCTTCTCCCTACTAGCCATTTTCTTATTTGTTGAGCTAAGAAGGAGAAAATGCATCAAGGCCTAGTTCCCCTACACCTTGGTGAGTCGATTTTCCCTAGGGTTTGCTTAGTAAGGCCTTGTTTTAGCAACACGTTGCTTACAAACCCTCTCATCTTACCTCTTATCAAACATTTTTCAAGCTAGTCGTTGCCATTAAGCTAAGGAAGGAGGAGAAAGCACTGAGGCCTAGTTCCCCTACACCAAAGTGAGCCTCTCTCCCCTAGGGTTTCATCCTTGAGGCCTTGCCATAGCAACACCTCAAGGTTTAATCCTCTTGTCCTTAAGTTTTACACTTTCACTTTATCCTTCAACTTTTGTGTCCTCTTCTTTTGACTCCATCTACCTTAATAAGGCACTAATCTAAGGCCTCTTTTGTCTTGAGTAACTTGATCACAACTTCAATCAAACACTTTGAGCAATTACTAATCTTTCTAACCCTAACCTAAGACTAACCCTGCTAACTCATTGTTGTCGTCATCTTTATTGTGCTACAAATATCTTTGTGCAGCTATCGTTTCACTTTGAAAGCAATTGAATGGTAGTTAAGGCATTATCTATGAAGTGTTAATTTGTCACATTGAATGCCAAGTTTTCTTTAGCATTTATTGAGAAGTAATATTGTAATCGTTGCTATTGTACAAACATTGACTTCGTCAATATTTATTGCTCAATTGCTTATTTATCAGAAAAGTCATTGATTATATGAAGTACTAACCAGCAAGTAAGCTTGCACGTGTAGTTTTATTGTTGCGTTGTTCTCGAGCAGGGATACTTTTTTGGTTACTACTTCTGGTTATCTTTATTGGCTATAAGCCGGACTTTCTAATCAGGTGGTGACTTGTGAGGGGGATTATTATCATTTAGCCTTTCTAAGCCCTTTGCCTTCTCAAAACCCCAAGTCATCGGGGACGTCTCCCCTAGGCCTTACCTCCCTAAATAGAAAGAACCTTCCCATCGAGGTGACAGTGGGTGGGATTGGTTCAGTTACGCTAGTTTGATCTCTTTTCATCCATCTTTTATCCTAACTACAAACTATGTGATAACATTTTGGCGTTGTTGCCGGGGACACTGAGTCAAACCTTCCTCAAAACGACACTTTTCGGTAAGCCTTGCCTCTAGAGTCTTTGTCTTACAAGCTTACCCGGACTCCACTTAGGGTGCTTTCCCTTATCCTTTGATAATTTTAGGCAAATTATCTGGCGACTCCACTAACCTTTTCCCAGGTGCCACCTTACTCTCAACTCTATGATATTACCAAGTTATGGGATCATGGCATCATGGGAACAACTGTATCCAACTATTGATTTCAAAAGCCTTCAAGGATACTCAACCCATCTTGATACAAAATGGTCAAACAACCTTCCAAGATTCTGGGGCCTCCCAACTCCTCACATCGTAAATTTTCTGGAGTATATAAGCGAGGTAGAATCGGGAGAGGAGGATGCGCTAATAAAACTATTTATACTCTCTCTGCCATCCTTCCTACAAGATTGGTTCAAGGGTTGTTGCGAAGATAGGGGTATATCATCTTTCATACACCTCATCGGTAGGTTTATTGACTTTACCAAACCACGTTGCCAAATGTATGAAGATGCCCTTCATGATCTCACAATAGCCTTGGAAGACGGAGGATTCACTACTGAGATTGTAGCAGATCTCAGAAATGCATATCATATTCAACATCAAGAACCCTCTGATGTGAAAGAAGAGATTCATGAAGAACATCATCAACCCCTTGAAGAGGAGCAAGATTTTTCCCATGATTCAATAGAATGCAGTAAAGATATAACTAGAGAAGTGAATTATGAGGATGAAGCATCAGTAACCGCTCTTCAGTCTGATGAAGCTCTCCAAGATCCCATCCCTCCTGCACAAGATGAAGAGAATGAGGTAAGTCATTTTCCTTTCCGGTTTTTTGATGATGCCTTATTCTATGATTCACAAAGTGAAGAAGAAATGGAACCCTTAGACAAGCTAGATCCTCTATATCTCAAAACTGAAGATGTAGAGGAAGATCTTCCACTTGATGAAGTTATCCAAATACTTGAAGCTCCTGCACAGGAAGGATTAAGCAAGGTGAGTTGTTTCCCCTTCCAAATTTTTAATGATTCTTTATCTTATGATGTGGAGAGTAAATAAGTATTGGATGTTTTAACCCCTTCATGTTATGATGAAGATGATGACTTTGTTGATAATTTTGATGAATTCATACATGTCGGGAAACGTAAATGGGATATGATTGGATATGATGGCGATCCCATTTACGACATTGATGGTCATTCCCAAAAGTTGCCTTTGCATTTATCACATGAAGTTACTAATAATTTTGACATTTGGCAACAAGAACCTGACTTTATTCTGACACCCAAGGATGACTTGATGCTATGCTCTCCTAATAATTTTCGGTCATAGCTTGAGGACTTTGTTGACTATCCATCTGAGCACTTAGATTTATCCTATGAAGAAAGTTATCAACCTTCGTTCTGCTCAGATCTTGATGAAAGTAAGGAGGTTACTTCCATGAAACACGATGCTTGTGATAAGGTTTTCCACCTCCCTTTGATTACTTTACCTTGCTATGTCACTGAAGGTCTGGTTTGGAAACATGTCCCTTATCCCAAGTCTCCTGTAAGACAAAACCTCATTCTAGATTTTAGGGGAAAGTTGAGTACCTCAAGAAGAAGTTTATTGTCACAGTATTCCAACTTCCCCTTAAGGAATTGTCATTCATCCTTTCATCTCTTGCTAATCCCTTCTCAGGCCTTAAGTTGTGAAGACGTCCAAGGTTGTAATGTTCCCAAGCCATTATGCCAGGAACATCACGGTTTTGGGTGTCTTTTAAACTTTTTTGGTTGTGGTATTTCGTCAAACACTTGGTTGATCTACTTGTTTACATGTGTTTATTTGTTGAGTGGCCTCTTGATTTCGGCCGTAGGGTTTACTGATGTGTTTATATATGTGTTTGCAGCAATTAACAAGAAGATACAATCATGGAACATACCTCAACCATATGCAATATGATAGACAAGCCAAAACATCTCAAATCTTCTTTTATTCATGAAATAGAGGAACCTGCTACAATGAAGATGTCGATCTAGAATGCTCAATAGATGGCTAAGAAGATAGACAATAGAGCTGCTACAAAATGCTCCAAGAAGATATTATAAGCCTACAAAGGCTGGATAAGAGATGAAGACCAATACCAAGGTAGATCTGGGCCATATGAAGTGCCAAACCCTCATTGGAAGATGTCATGCCCTGCTGGGTTGCTAAAGCTCCTCAACAATTTGGCCCTCCTGCCAGATGTGTCCAATCACCTCAAGAAAGATGCCAAACAATAGATCGGGTAATGGCAAGAATAACCCAGGTGCCCGAATCTCCAAGATATCCCTCAAACCCTGTGGATCTAAACCTCCTCCAAGATATGGTGCGCCCCCCTGGATGCCTGAAACCCTAGATAAATCAGCCTCACTCCTAAATGCCTCCAAATGCTCCACAAACCTGCTAGAATGATAGATCGGGGCTTGGTTACCTCCTTGGTGAAGTCCCAAGCGAAATGGTGAAGATCTAAGCTAGCAAATGACTGAAACCAATTTTTAAAGTTTGCTCCTCTCCTCCAATTCGTCCCATGCATCTAATAAATCAAATGGCACCTGAAACTCCTCATGAATGGACTAGATCTGATATCCAAGGCCCTGCAATGAAAACCCAGGTGATAGAATCTCCAAAAGCCCTACCAATCACCTACAAAGAATCTCTCTCCAAGAATGGTGCGCCCCCCTTGCTGGAAACCCCCAATGGTGCATCCTCCTTCTCTTCATGTGCCTGTGGCTGGTGCAGAACCCTCCTGCACTGATGTAGAACCGAACTAGAATGGTGTGGGAGAGTATTGCATCTCTGAGACCAAGCTTGGGACAAGCTAGGTGGAATCTTTCACCACCGAATCGTCCTCTAGGATTTGTTAAGTCAAAACCCTCAAAACCCCCAATGTTGGGCTCACTAGCTAGAAGCCAGATATCAAAATATGATCATACATGAATGAATGAGTAGAGGCCCTTGCCTTTCCTTTATACTTTTTGCTCTCCTTGTCCCTCCAAAGTGACTTTCCTTTTATTAATATTTAATTAATTAATTAATTAACCTTTTTACCTCTTGAAAACACCTTATCTCTCCTTGTGGCTTCCCTGGCCACTGAAAGTCACTTCTCTCCATTCCATCCTGTAGTGTTGTTTCTCCCGATTCCAATGAGCTATTACACTAAGAGGTTCCTCCAAGTAATGTGCCCAAAATGACCTCTTCAATGAATTCAATTAACTTATAGCTCAAAATAGTCAAAATCGTCGAAATCGTCGGAATGCAACGAAACCTAAGCCAACCTGTGTGGAATGGTTCATAATGATGGAATATGATGAGCAATGCAAGTTGGACCCCATAATGCCTCTCAATAACCCCTGTACTCACTATAACATCCATCTGGCTACTTCGGTCATCATAAACCTCTGCACTGTGATGATGTCCCAAAGTGGGGACATTACAAAGGTAGCCAGCATTCAGATTCCTCGAGTTAGTCTCTTGAACCTTTGACTTTTCACGATCCATTTCTGAGATGGATTGAGCACTCTCCTGAGAGTATGTCTTGGCATCACTTGTTCCCTCCCACCCACCTCCATGAGCTAGATTTCACAGTTTCCATTGATATGATATGTTTTCTAACTCATGTTATTGTTGTGCTTAACTTATCACTATTTTGGCTTATGATGAAGCAAAAAGGCAGGTATTGTGGGACGTTGTTGGATGGGTTTCACTAATCATTTGACCACATCTAACATCCACCCAACAGGTAAGTACAGGTAAGTAGGTAGGCATTTTTTGCATTCATTGTACTATACCATCTGCATTGCCAACTAGAATAGTTTGCTTTTACATTCACACTTATGATTTATTTATTTCAGTCTTATATATATATATGTTGGGGCGGTATCACCACCCCAATCGGTTACTAATAATTGATACTGAGATCAAGCAGGTAAACAAGTTATGCCAAAGACGTTGAGGTTCTCATCTGCTCTACGGTGAGCACATGTCCCTGAGTTGGAGCCAGATGTTATCCCCCACTTTTAGGGATAACTAGGAGATCATATCTCGAGGCCCACAGGTCTGAGACATGGAGTACCAAGAGTTGGATCGACTTTTAGCATGGTCCTAGACATGGAATACCGAGAGTCGAATCAAATTTTAGCATGGCCCATCTTTTCTCCCTTTCAACGCCTCTACTTTGCCAGCAACAACAGCATCCATCACCATCAGCTTGGTCTCGTGTCAGAAATGGTTCTTGCTCCATGAGGTAACGAGTTTGGGTATCATGGTATGTGTCACTCTAATCCTCAAAACCTTTGAATATGTGCATTTAATTCCTTTTGTTTCTAACGAATGCTTGGATCTTATACTTGCCCACTGTTAAATTTATAAGCAGTTGCAAGAGCCATTCTCCTGGAGGATGGCTAAGACCCTAGACGAGAGCTAGGGCCCCCAGTGCACTCCTGGGGTACTTGGTCTGGGACCAAACAGTCAGTGTCATGGCAAAAGACCCTTGTTAGGGCCCCCAGTATACGACTGGGGTTCTTGGTCTAGGACCAAGCAGTTAAAGCCCCTAGATAAGCCTAGGGCCCCTGGAAATGTCCAGGGTACCCATGCCTATGGCATGGGTTGATCCTTGGTCTTTGACCTTGGTGGATAAGACCCCTGAAAAAGTTCTGGGGCTACTTGATCCTCAATCAAGTATTTTGTTGGTGTATGACCTTCCTTAAAGAAGGACATGACCACATGAGGGATAAGTCCCATATGCAATGATGATAAAGTAATAAGTTCACCATGAAAAATGAATGAATGAGTATTGCCACCTTGATAACCCTCCTT
>WSFP011426803.1:0-22191 GCA_009831015.1 Picea engelmannii
GCGTCTAGTGCATACGCTCAAACACTACTACTCATGCAAAGAATATAACACATACACAACAAAAAGATATGATCATACACACTGATCACAAGCCTGTGCAGTTCATACAGACACAGGGGAAATTGTAGAATGACCGCCATCATAAGTGGTCCACCTACCTGCAGCAGTTCCATCTCAACATCAAGTATAAGACATGTATCTCTAATCGTGTCGTTGACTACCTCAGTCGACCTCCTGTGGCTGCACTTACCACTGTGCTCCATTCCTGTGGACATGAAGCATCTGAGTGGCCCCAACTTTATCAACAAGATCCGGACTTCGCCACCACCTATCAGCTATTGGGTACATGCACAACTGTCATCAATTTTCGCATTCAGGACAGACTCTTATGCCACCTGGGCCATCTTTGTGTTCCTACAAGCGAATGTGCAAAGTTGATTTGTGAAGCCCACTATAGTCGGATGGCAGGACATTTTGGCGTAGAAAAAATTGTGGTCATTCTTCATAAACATTTTTATTGGCCAAAACTTTGACAAGACTTCAACAAGTATATTAGATCTTTCAGCTTGTGCCATTTCCAAGCCAGCCATCAAGAAGCAAGGCTTATACACCCCTCTTCCCACTCCTGAGAAGCCTTGAGAATCCATCTCAATGGATTACATTTTGGGACTTCTGTCCACCAAGCAAGGAAATGACTGTGTATTTGTGGTCGTTGATCGGTTTTTTAAGATGGCCATCCTCATAGCCTGCAAGAAGAATATCACAACGACAGATACTGCCAAGCTACTCTTTGAACGAGTGTGGGTCCACTTTGGGACACCACATACCATCATCTCCGACCGGGACAACAAGTTCCTCAACACATTTTTGTCGAGTCTCTGGTCACTGTTGGACACCAAGCTCACAAAATCCACTGCTTTCCACCCCCAAACAAATGACCAAACAGAGGTCATCAATCGGATGATTATGCACATCATGTGCATGTACAATTCTAAGCATCCACGTACATGGGATGAGAGTCTCCTCTATGTTCAAAACAGTTACAACAGGGCTCTCCATAGGTACATGTAATATTCCAGATATAAAAAAGTATACAGAACATAAATAAATAGCTAGAGATGGCAGATGAACAACAATATAATCAGAACAACACAACAATAATACCAAAATGATACCATAAGAACACCAGAAAGAACACTTCGATTATTGAGATCAATGTTCACTTGCCTCTTTGAGGGGACAACCTCCAACAAAGCATAGCTCTATTACAATAATATCCAAGACAAATGTTATCATACCCTCGACTCCTATTTATACTAAATATGTCTATCAAAAGAACCATCTAGTCGAAGATCCTTCTAGAAGCAAAATCTTTTATTAGGTCTTCTTACATTGGACTTATTCTTCCTTATTGCTAGGCTTTATTAATGTTGACCTTTATTACATGTAAATATATTATTCTACCTACGTGAGGGGTTAGGTCCCTAACATGCCATCCCTCATAAAAACAACGTTATCCTCAAGGCTTGAGATGGGGAAATTGTTGCAGAATGGTAGTTGTTTCCCAAGTGGCATCTGCTGAAGTTGTATCTTTCCACTGGACAAACACTTCCTTGATGGTTCGCTGACGCGGATGATGCTCACGCTAGTCCAAAACTGCTTGTGGTTGTAGCCAAATGGAGCCTTGTTTGTCCAACTCGGGAAGGGTGGTTTGGGTTTGGCACTTAGTTCCAATCACCTTCTTTAAGCAGAAAACATGAAAAACATGATGGAGCTTAGAATGACTGGGCAAAGCTAACTGATAGGCCACCTATCCCACACTCTTGAGAATCGTATAAGGACCATAAAATTTGGGCACCAATTTCTGACAATGGTCAGCCTTGAGGGAATTTTGCTTGTAAGGTTGCAGTAGAAGAAACACATGATCTCCTTCTGCAAATTGACATTCAGAGCGACCTTGATCTGCTTGTTGCTTCATGCGATTATGGACCATGACCAAATTCTCTTTGAGGGTAAGGAGAATAGTCTCTCGAACTGTAAGCGTTTGGTCAACCGCCTGGACTTTCGAGACACCTAACAAATATGAGAGAACTGAAGGTGGATTTTTTCCATATACAGCTTCAAAAGGAGTCATGCGGGTAGTTGTATGGTACAAAGTGTTGTACCACCATTCAACTAGTGGCAACCATTGAGCCCATTGATGCTTCCTTTCCAATGCAAAACACCTCAAATATGTTTCCAAACATTTGTTGACAAATTCAGTTTGACCATTAGTCTGGAGATGATAAGTTGTGCTGAGATGCAATTGGGTGCCTTGTAGCTTGAATAGTTCTTGCCAAAAATTGTTGGTGAAATTTGGATCGCGATCAGAAACAATAGAATGTGGCATGCCATGAAGCTTGAAGACCTGATCCATGAAAAGTTGAGCCACAATGGATGTTGTAAATGGGTGTTGAAGAGCACAGAAATGAGCATACTTGGAAAGACGATCAACTACCACCATAATGATTGATTTATTGCTCGATTTAGGTAAACCTACAATAAAATCCATAGAGATATCCCGCCAAATAGTAGCTGGAATTGGGAGCGGTTGTAGTGTGCCCGGAGATTTGTCTGTTTCTCCCTTGTTGCGTTGACACACATCAAATTTAGCCACAAAATTGCAAACGTCATGTTTCATACCATCCCAGAAAAAAGAACGTTTGACACAGTCATATGTTTTGGTAAACTTGGAGTGTCCAACTGTGGGTGTAGTATAAAGCTCATAAAGTACCGTGGATTTAAGTTTTGATTGTTTACTTAAATATAAATAGTCTTTGTATCGAAGCTCCTATTTGAGCCAAAAGTGCCCTGGGGAAACTGAAGAATTGGACTCCAATTGTTGTATCAGATGCAAACTTTTGGGATCATGTAGCCATTCCTGGTGAACATCTTGGAGCCAATCTGGTACAATGAAGGAGAGAGAAAAAATGGACCCTTCATCTTCATATTTTCGGGAAAGTGCATCAACAACCACATTGTCTTTTCCTTTCTTATAAATGATCTCATAATCATATCCAAAGAGCTTAGTCACCCATTTTTGTTGCTCGGGGGAGGAAAGGCGTTGTTCTAGAAAATACTTAAGGCTTTGATAATCTATCTTAATTTGGAAGTGTTTCCCCAATAGATAAGGGCGCCAAAGATCCACGACATGCAGAATAGCCAACATTTCATTTTCATAGATTGATTTGCCCAAATTTCTCTCAGATAATTGTTTTCTGGTAAAGGCCAAATTCTGACCCTCTTGCATAAGGACAACGCCAATTCCTTTCCTGGAAGCATCACATTCCAGGACAAAAGTCTTTGTGAAATCAGGAAGGGCCAAGACTGGTGATCCAGATTATTTTCGGCACGAAATGAGAGCGGAAATATAATAAAGAAATGCACAAAGATATCACAGATATCCAATAATATAATAGAAATGTATCAGAGATGAAACCATAAACACAGAGATACAATAATACACGATTTCTATTAATGAAATAAATGTAGAGACTATATAAATACAAAGTGAAAGACTCGCTAGAATGGTGACAACTTATCTCTGAAAAGAGATGTGACGGCTACTCGCATTCGGAAGAATATGATTTTTACAATGTGGCTCCAAAGGCTTTTTTATCATAAAGAAAATCCAAAACCCTAACCTCGGAAGATGAAAAACCAACAGTTTTTTGGACCCTGTTTTGGGTAGTTTGGTGTATCAACTTCCCGGGGGCGTAACTTTGGCATACGATCTCTGTTTGGAGCGAACAATAGCTCGTTGGAAAGGTATCATCGAGGAGATTCATTTTGGGGGCTCAATCAAATCCTTTGACTATCATTGAGAATCTTTATCCCAAAAAACCTTCATTTAGGCTCTTAAAATGGCCCCATAAGTTAAAAATTGCTAAAAATAGTAAACTACCAAAATTGCCAGAAAACTATTTTGAGTCAGTTGGAAAATGTGGGTGGACACAAATAGCCACTTGGATCAACTGGAGTGGTGCACATGGCCATCTTCAATGTTTGAAAAGCTTGAGCAGCTGCTGGAGTCCAAGTGAAAGAATTCTCTTTAAGGAGTGAAGTGAGAGGTGCCACAATCTTTCCATAATTCTTAACAAACTTGCAATAATAACCTGTTAAACCCAGAAATCCCCGCAAGCTTTTGAGAGTATTGACAATCTTGCATAGCTTCAATCTTTTTAGGATCCACCCTGACGTCAGCCTTGCCCACAAGATGACCCAAGTACTCGACTTCCGAGGCACCAAAAGCACATTTAGATTGTTTGAGGAAAAGTTGGTGTTGAGAGAGTAGATGGAGAACTCGATCCACATGAGAAATATGGTATGTCCAGGTTTTTCTATAGATGAGGATATCATCAAACTAACACAAAATGACGAAGAAAATGATGGAAGACATTATTCACGAGGCTTTGGAAAGTGGAGGGAGCATTACACAAGCCAAAGGGCATGACCAAAAACTCATAGTGGCCCTCATGAGTTCTAAAGGCAGTCTTATAAATTTCTTCCTCTTTCATATGGATTTGGTGGTATCCCAAACAATGATCAAGTTTAGTAAAGAACTGGGCACCACTCAGTTCATCCAAGAGGTCATCAATGACAGGAATGATAAATTTGTCTTTAATGGTGAGTTTGTTGAGGGAGCAGAAGTCGGGACACATGCGCCAAGAACCTTATTTCTTAAGGACCATGACCACATGAGAAGAGTAGGGACTCATACTAGGGCAGATAACACCTGCGTTGAGCAGTTCTTGAACCATTTTCTTAATTTCATTTTTTTGGGAAAAGGGGTGACGATAGGGACGGATATTGGGAGGAAGGCTTCCTAGGACAAGGGGAATGGAATGATAATGAACACCACAGGAAGGAGGGAGTCCCTAGGGAGTGGAAAAAACCACTTGATGTTTAGAGAGGATGGATTGGAGGTCCTGCGACATAGAGAGTGTCTCAGTGGCTTGTAAGGCATGGAGTTGGGCAATAATGCAAGAATGACCTTTTTTTAGCAGTTTTTCCATGCGATGGAAACTAATGATCTCTGAGGAACCGACGGTGATGCCTTGGAACTTATATTGTTGGCCCTCCTGGTCAAATTACATGGTTAATTCCTTAAACTCCATGGGAATGGGACCCAAAGTCCTTAGCCATTCTGCACCCAACACAATGTCACAAACTCCCATGTTGATAGCAAAGATATGAGATTTCAGACGGTAGTCACCAATTTGGAGATGCACATTTTCACAACGCCCTCCACATTTCATGGACCCACCACTGGAAATCATGATTTGGAAATTATTGACTGCACAGATATAGAAATTAGTTTCTTGGGCAATGCAACGATGAATAAAATTATGGGTGCTTCCACTATCAACAAGAATGATGACCTTCTTGTGCTTGATGTAACCAATTAGCTTCAGGGTTTGGGGAGTAGAGAAGCCAGTGAGAGCATTTAGGGAAATGACCGGTTCTACTTCGGGAGGGTCTAAGGGAGGGGTTATGTTAGTGGGTTCAGGTGACACAAACACAAGGGGAGCCTCAACATCCTCTTCCAAAACATCCTCTGAAATGGCCATAAAAAGCTTTTGTTCCTTACACTTGTGTCCCATGAAATATTTGTCATCACAATTATAACAAAGGCCTTTGAGTTGGCGTTCAGCCATTTCAGCCCTAGTCAATTTCTGGATCTTTAGTGGAGCAGAAGGAGGAGTGGGAGTTACTGGTTTAGTGCGAGGAATAAAGGAGGGTTTGCGGTTTTGAGAAGAGACAACATGTTGTGCTTCCTTAGCTCTTTTAGTAGCATCCACCCAACTCTGAGGCCGAACCATGAGGACACGAGTACGAATCTCATCATTGAGGCCACTGATAAAACATTCTCGGAAAAAAGCATCAGACATGCCCTCTGTACGAAAATCCAATCGTTCAAAAGCAACTATAAAGTCTTCCACTATGCCAGATTGTTTCAACTTTGTAAAACAACCTAAATAGTTGGTGTTAGTGTCAAAGCGTTCATAAAGCTCTGCCACAAAGTGTGTCCAAGCCACATACCCTTGGGGAGCATTTTTTATCCATTACCACCATTGCCAACGTTCTTGATTTATATGAAGAACACCATATCGGAGTTTGGACAACTCTTCTGTAATGCCATACAAAGAGAAATAATGTTCCATTTGATTTACCCAGCCAATGGGATCCGATCCATCAAATTTGGTCACATCCACACGTGAAAGGCGTAGGTCATGCTAAAAGTGATGGGGCTGAAAATTCTGGGAATGAGAGGAAGTTTCACCTTTGGTATGCAAAGGTGAGTCAAATAAGGGAAGATATGTAGGGATATGCAGCTTGGCGCAGATCGTTGTAGCGACAGATTCAAGCTGGGTAGTGATCTCTTGTTTGAGCTCTTGTTGGAGTTTCGCGATTGAGGCAGTGACTCAAGCAACGATGGAGGAATGCATTTTATTATTAATGGAGACAATATTGGCACCGAGTTGTCGCACTTCTTGTTGTGTTTTTGTGAAATTAGAGTGCAAGGTATTGAAGTGGGCTTCCAAGTCTTGGCTACGTGTATGGGCCATGATGATGAGGGAACACGAAAAGGGGCAGGTAGGTCCACACAAAAAATGGGTTATGGGTGAAGTGTGTCACAACGATCAAGGCGACAAGTTGAATCCAATGGGGTAAAGCCCAAATAAGGGTGTTGGAAGGGGATTGGGTCCGCACAAAAAAAAATTTGCTGAAAAATGATAGGTATGACTACGATAAGGGCGAAGAGAGAAATCCAACAGAATAGGTATCAAATAATGGTGCCAACAAGATCCAGACTTTTTTTTTTATTCCTGCAGAGTTATACTCTGATCTGAAGAATACTGCAGTGAGGAAATGTCCAAATGCTTAACAGGAAGAAATGTGTAGTAATTTCGCAACTTGAATGCAGGAGACACAGTTGCGCCGCAATAGATCTTGTCTGTTATGTTTTCATTTCCATCCCAAGGGTTAGGTATTCAAGGGTTCTACAAACAAGGGTTTTCCCTGTGCTATAACTCTCTGATATACGTGTGGGGTCCAACAGTATTACTCGGCCCAATATCTCAGGGCACCAACTAAGGAGGCTAGACCGTTCCCTTAGCCGTACTACCCGACTACCCAGGTACTAGGAGTATCTTCCCGAGTGTTGTTCTCGATGGAACTATATCAATCAGGCGGTCGATCGGTTTATCTATGGAGGGTTTCAAGAGATCTAGGTCGATCCATATAGAGGTGTTTTATGATGCGCTACCACTCAAAGGGGTACCAACAAAGGTTACAAGGGTGACCAACAGATGTGCTCTTAAGTACCACTTGTATTTCCTACATGTATGAATCCTCGACTGTGGGTTTATGCGCGTAACGACACATCTTTGTAGCTTAAAGACGTCGGAATACGTCTCTACCCTAAAAAAAAATTAACCCACAATTTTCTGCCGAGGAAGGTGCTCTGATACCACTTGTAATATTCCAGATATAAAAAGTACGCAGAACAAAAATAAATAGCTAGAAATGGAAAATAAACAACAATATAATCAGAACAACAGGACAATAATACCAAAATGATACCAGAAGAACACTAGAAAGAGCACTTCGATTACTAAGAGAAATTTTTACTTGTCTCTTTGAGGGGGCAACCTCAAAAAGAGCAGAGATCTATTACAATAATATCCAAGACAAAAGTTTTCATACCCTCGAGTCCTATTTATACTAAATATGTCTATCAAAAGAACCATCTAGAGGAAGATCCTTCTAGAAGCGGAAGCTTCTATTAGGTCTTCTTACATTGGACTTATTCTTCCTTATTGTTAGGCCTTATTAATGTTGACCTTTATTACATGGAAATATATTATTCTACGTACATGAGGGGTTAGGTCCCTAACACCACCGGCAATAGCCCATTTCAGGTGGGTCTGGGATTCCAACCTTTGGGACCCATTGATGTTGCACTTCTTTTTTCCACCACACAGATAAACTCTTCCCATGATCAGTCTGTGATTGACAAAGCCACCAGATTAATTGAGCGGATTCAACACATCCGCCAATAGGTCTAGGGGATTTTGCAGAAATCTAATGCTCAATACAA
Organism: Picea engelmannii; assembly: GCA_009831015.1. Taxonomy (NCBI): domain Eukaryota; kingdom Viridiplantae; phylum Streptophyta; class Pinopsida; order Pinales; family Pinaceae; genus Picea; species Picea engelmannii. The sequence goes on from WSFP011426803.1 coordinate 8,144, forward strand.
GCAGTTCCATGATCAACACAGGGTACCACACCAGTTTCAGGTTGGCGACAAAGTCTGGTTACATTTGTAGGAGTGTATCACTGGGCCCCATCGAAAGCTTCACCCACTTCATTATGGGACTTACACTATCACCAAGGTTGTGGGTAGCAATGCTTTTGAGCTCAACACTCCACCATTCCTTGGCATGCATCCAGTGTTCAATGTGGTCCTCCTTTGACCATTTTTTCCATCATTATTGGACACCTCAAAGATCACAGAACAACTGACACCAACAGAGCTCAACCCTGACTGCATGGAACAAACATCCACTGATAAAATAGTGGACACACAGATCAAGGGCACTCGCCAGCAGAGGATCCAACTTTATCGAGTTGTCAAGGTAGGGCAACTCCTACACCAAGGCAAGTGGCTCACCTGGGGCCAAATCCAACATAAGTTTCCTCACATGATGGGGGAACTCAACGCAATGGAGACCATTGCTTCCTAAGGGGGGAGGATTGATCCAGGTGGATATTAGTGGCCACCCACCTATTCCAACTGGCTCCTCTTGTCCATTTTTGTTCAACATGTTCTTCTATACTTCTTTGTAATTGTGGGTTCTACACTTCTGGGGTTGTCTGAAGCCCCACACATCCTCCAAGTGGATACCGGTGGCCTCTCGCCTAATCCAACTAGCTTATTTTGTATGTTTTCATGTCAACACATTTTGTTGTACTTCCAGGGCCGTTTTGGAGGCCTAAACAATTTTTTTTTGGTTCACCACAGTCAAACTATAGACATAGTCAAAGTTTGACGGTAGAATGTGTATCTCTCTAAAAGACCTTTCCAACGGGCTATCATGCACCTAAAATGAAGGTCGTATGCAAAAGTTACAACCCTAGGAAGTTGAGGTATCAACTTACACCAACTTACCCATAGGGGCCCACATGACTTTTGGCGTTTCATCTTCTAGGGTTAGGATTTTGGATGTATAGGGTTTTTACATTCATGAGTAATATCAAAAAGGCCTCTAGAGCCTCATTGCAATCCATTTTTCTCATACAGATGCGCGTAGCAACCACATCTCTTCTTAGAGATAACTACCACCATTCGAGCAAGTGTTTCAGTTCTGCAGTTTTATAGTTTCAGCCTATTTCATTTTTCAATAGAAGATATTGTTTACTGGATATCTGTGTTATTCTTCATATCTCTATGTTTATTGTATTCAATCTGTTAATCAGTTCGTTCCGCTCCTAAATCCAGATCACTTTTGTAGTCATTGGGGTTAAGGCTTTGAAATATCTTGATGCTTCTACAAATATCAAGTGAATTACATACATTATTAGCTCCACATCATTAAGTCGTGGTAAATTTTCGTGACTTCCACATGAAGCTATGAGGAATAATCAATGGTTACCTTGTTTGAGGCATAACTTTCACATATTGACTATGTTTGAAGAAAACGACCCACTATTAAAAATCTCTTGACATACAAAATGCAGCTAGAACTTTGAAGACGTGTATCCTCACTACAAGGAAAACAACTTGTAACAAAGGTTTTTAGTGTTACGAGATTTGACAAAAAATTCAAAAAAAACTCTGCTACAACCTCCGTTTTTCAAAGTGGGGGTTTTAACAGATGTTCCATATAACTAAAAAAATTGGGCAAGTGGAGAATTTTTTTTCGGTGCTTTTTTATTGTCAAAACACATTGATGCACTTTTAACCGACCTGCCCTAGTGCATACATAAAACTAAAAAGAACCAGTGCACTTATAATTATTACGCACGGGTTTTGCCTTTTTTTTTTGTATGCGAGACCAATGGTTTTATAATGTATATGCACCATTTTCGCATTGTTTACATACGAAGCACCAATGTTTTTGAGTTTATTTACGCCTTAGTGTGTTTAAGTTAGTGCGTGCCCTGGTGCTTGTATAATTCGTACGTATCGGTGCTTGTATTACCATGTGCACTAAAGGGTAGTGAAATTATGAATATTCGAGGTGAGATGTCAGCTTTTTACTACTTGCACCAGTGCATATATTATATTCAAAGCCCCAGTGTGTATTGTAAACATGGGCACCACAAAATTTTGATATGATAAATATAATTGTACGTTATGTCGTTTATGGAATGATGTTTTTTCTCAATAGTTTGCATCGGTTCTTTAATGTAATTAATGGGTATTGATGCGTATGACTCCTCAAAATGCACCACTTTCTATATTATGGCACACACCGCCTAGTGAGTTCATAAGAATAGAGTGCATTGATATGTATATATTTTAATTGATTGTTTTTTCACAAATTTTCAATTAATCATCTCGAAATCAAATATTTTTTATAATAATAATATTATTTTATATTTTTGTTATTGCATTTTGATATAACGATTGCATTAATGTGTTACCCAACGAATTACACCTCTGTTATTTGTAACAATGTAAATCATCAACATATTAATTATTCAACAACGTAATATTTTACAACATTGAATGCAATAAAATAAGAAACCCATTTTATTATATACGAATAAGAGACCCATTGTCATACAAATTGGGACAACGTAAAGGTCCACAATAATCCATTTGCAACCAATATGTAATTGTTACACTTATTGGTAACATGTCCTCATGTAGCTGTGATAATATGTCGAGTACATTAAACAAAATCCCTAATTTTCAGAGACAAATATTCCAAAACATACAACTTGCCGTAACATTCAATTATATTGATTGTCATTCATCACTTGAACTGTTGTCATCGCTCGAGTTGCATGCATGCCTCATTTCTTCATCATTTGTAGGTGATATTGTACTTTGATTATTTAACCTAATGTTTTCTTGATCGACTTATTTTTTATGTTACACCTCTTCATCTTCCATCTACAAACATAGAAATAAAGTGTAACAAGTATATCTACATTTATATATAGAGTAGAATATACATGATTGTGTAAATAAAAAAACATACCATAGCAATGAGTCTTTCATAAACAATACACATTCTTTCGAAACCATGCTTCATGGCTTCTCTCAAAATCTCTTCTATTGGTTGCATTCCATACTTTGTTCCATGCATGTTTAATACATTGTGACAAAGCACAATCAATATAATTAATATAGAGGTTTCTTGTTGTTTCATTAACTATAAAACAAGGGAATTTTTTTTTTGACAAGGACTGATAGATATTTCATTAATAAAAAATGGGTGGTTGAAGCTCGCAAAGGAGTATAACAGAATCCAAAAATCTCATAGGCATATCCAAAAATTTAAGAAGATCTAATTCTGAACTTGCTAACCAGTGTTCAGTCTGAGCTTTACTAGCTTTCATTACATTACAAAATTTGCATGTCTCTATTCTATAGAAGATGCCTAGAATGCATATATATTTAAAAAACATTAAATACCCGGTGGTGGTGGGTCTGGTTCTGCCATTTCATTGTCTTGTGCAGGCATGTTTATATCAAGAGGAGGTTGATTGATTGATGGAGAAAAATCATTATTGGAGGGAGAATCGACGAAGTCCGGAGGAGCTGGTTCTACCCGCATCTGCAATTTTTCAACCTAAGCCTTGATAACATCCACCTCATCATGTTGTTGCCTCATAGTGACCATGAGTTGGATGAGAATGTCCAAGATGTATGAAACTCAAGAGAACAATTTCTAGTATGCTAATTGAAGTTGCAGAGTGTCCAGGGGGTCCTCTCGTGCCTACTGTTGTCTTCTTCTACGAGGCATTGGAATCAAAGGGGGATGACTATTAATGTTATGCCAACGAGAGAGGATGAGTTCAGAGCCACGCTGACCTGAGTAGAGAAACCACTTGCTCCGAGGAGACAAAATTGAATGCTTTACTAAACTAATTAGATCGAAATTTTTTAAGGCCATGGGTTGACAATTGTTACATGCTACCAGCCTTTCGATGGGGAGAAATTCGATCCCCTGTAGCATCTAAAGTCCCTATTTCAATTCGTTGTTCTCTTGTGTTTATTTTCCTCCTCCTTTGCAGACCGATCCCAAAATTGTTGCTTCAGTTCATCCTTCATAATTTTTGTCGGATTCCTTTCTGTCAAGCGAAGGCTTTCAATATACCATTGAGACCAACGAAAACTGCTTCCTTTCACTTCAATCCCACTTGAGAACAAACTTGTTGTGATCCAAAATGGATCCAGGAAGGCCTAAAAATCAAAGTTCTCGGAATAGGACGAAACTCGTGCCATCGCGTCGATCTTGTCGAGTCGATTCTGACCATATTTTTTCTTTGTGAAAATGGACACCATATGCAGAAGTTATCGCGATTTAAATATTAGGTCAAATAGGCAAAAAAGTAAAAGTCAAAGTCAACGTATGACATTAGCAGTACGTCATGATGATGTCAGCATGACACGTGGCAGCACTAGAGGTTGACACGTGGTAGGCATTTTTGGCATTTTTTGGTGTTGATGTGGCGATGACGTGGACTGTACGAACTGACACGTGGTAATCCATACGATGACTGGGCAGGTTGAGGTGGTAGGCTGACGTGGCTCGACCAATGGCAAGGTGACACATGGACCAATGAGAAGGCACCATGTGACACCTTTCGAAAGGCCAAATCTGGCGGAGATCCTCCAAATCTAGCCAATTGTTGCTAAATTTGGCGGAGTCTGGCTTATTTAGTCGAGCACGAAAATAGAGAAAAAATAGTTTTTTGGCACGCAAATCGAGATTGTATGCATTGTACAGATTTGACAGGGCACAACATTGGGATTCATGCCAAGGGATTGTTCAGAAGCAGGTCGACTTTATACTTAAAAGTTGCAGAATTTTGAGGGGATTTTGAATATGGATTATGTTTCTGCATCCGAGTAGCCAAACAGAAAAGTGCCTCTAGAGCCCGAGATGTCGATCCAAGCATAGTCGACTTTACACTCAAAAGTATCAGAATTTCCTATTATAGCTAATGGTGATGTTTGTTTCTATCTAGAAATTGCAGATATGAAAGGTGGTTTCAGAAGATGTTATATAAGCCTTTATTTTGTAATCTTAAAGCATTAGATTAATAAGAAGCCTTCCCCACTGATACAAAGGCCCAGAAACGTAGGCAAAATTGTGTCGAAATCCGTTAACAAGATCAATTCCGTTAACAATCTTGGTGTTATGGTTTGTTGTTTTTACTTCTTATACGACTGCAACATTCTTTCATTAAGCTTCTTCTATTAATTCCTAAATGGTAAATCAACTCATGCATAAACTTAACCATAGTCTTTAAAATATCAATTTTCAGATCAAGTGGTATCAGAGCAGGTTGACAGTTGGTTGTTTGAGTTTGCATGATTACCAGGGAAAAGCTAATTCATGGTGAAGGCGAGCTTGTAGAAGGAGATCCAGAGATTGGATCAAGAAAGAGGACATCTCAAAGTGAGAAGATGACATAAGAATGACTTTTTCAAAATTAAAGAGAGTTCCAAAAGACTTTCTTCGCCGTGTCGGAGATGGTAAAAGTGTTGTATGATGATTACTTGGAATGGAAGGGACCGGTTCAAGGGGAATCTTCAAAGCAATCCAAAAGTGAAGAAGGAGAGGACCCTCCTAAAACTCCTTCTTCACCTCCTTCATCTCCATCTTATTCTTCTTCTTCGAGTACAAGTTCAAATTCTACTGCAAGAAAACATTCTCATAAACATAAGCATGATATGTCTTTACTTAAACTTGATGTAAAGTTTGTTTTTCCTATGTATGATGGCGAAGTTAATGATGAGAAACTTGATAACTGGGTTAGACAGATGGAGGTATATTGTAATGTGCATCAAATCAAAGACGAGGCAACAAAAATCAGATTGGCATCGCTTCATCTTAAAGGCACAACTCTCATCTGGTGGCAAAGTAAAATGCAACATGGAACTCAACAAGTTAGTAAGATTTTTCCATCATGGCATGATTTTATTTCTGCACTTAGAAAACAGTTATATCCATTGGGATACAAGGAAAAGGCTTTAATTGAATGGCAAAGTCTTAAGCTAAGAAAATGACAGTCAGTGCAGGAATATACAGATGAATTTTGTAAGATGGATTTGATGTTAAATGTTCCATTGACTACACAATAAACTCTTATCAAGTATATAGGAGGTTTGCCTGTTTATATTCGTAATACTGTATTTATGTTTGGACCTACCAATCTTGATGAGGTTTATGTTCAAGGAATGTATATTGAAGCTGGAAAAATTGGAGTTGGTGTATCGAGGGAATCATCTTCAAAGAAAGATGGCAAAGGCAAATGGAATGGGAAGAAAGCAAACTCAACTACATTGAAGAAAGAGAAGTTCTCTTGCAAGCATTGCAAGAAAGAAGGGCACAATGATGAGCATTGCTGGCAATTGCACCCAAAGAAGAAACCGAAGTGGTTCAAAGAAAGAAAAGGGAGGTAAAAATTTGCAATGACAACACGACCAACAAACTTGGGGTATGATTCAAGTGATGAGTCTAAGATTACAACAATTGGTTTGACAGGTAAAATTGGTGATGATTTTGATTCAAGAAGTAAATTGTTTCATATAAGGGTCATAATGAAACATACTAAGATCGACACATTAACAGAGAGTGGATCTCAATCTAACTTGATTTCAGAAGTAGTGGTTAAGAAATTGGGATTAAACAATAAGATGCATCACAAACCCTATTCACTTAATTAGATAAGCAAAGATCATAAATTGCCCATAACAAAGCAATTCACTTTAAGGTTTGCAATTTCATCAAAGTTTGTGGATGAGGTAACATATGATGTGGTGCCACTAAATGAATGTGGAATGGTCTTAGGCAACCCTTTTTTATATGATCACAAAGCAATCTTCTACAGGGAACATAATAAATATCACTTAACTAAAGAAGGCAATGAATATGTTGTACATGCTCATCATATCAATGCAAATCAACGCAAATCAATATCACTTAACTAAAGAAGGCAATAAATATGTTGTACATGCTCATCATATCAATGCAAATCAATCTCTTATCACAATGGAACAATTAAAGAAGGAAGCTTATGCAAGCAGTACACCTATAATTGTGCTAAGTAAAACAGATGATATTAAGCATGAACATGAGATGATTGTAGAATGGAAGTTCAGTCATACTTTGCTTCAAGATAAGTTAATGTCGTGCAAGCCCGTCAAACATATTGGTTCATTTTCAGTCATATTTATGATATTATCGCAGCTAATGTTTTATGCATGAATGGGAGTGGATTCAGTAAGATGTGAACAAGTTCAAATGGCTAACAATATGCTTTCAGTTGTCATGGTTATTATGCAATTGATTATGATGCGACAAATGCACAGAACATAGTTTAAAGACAAAGGAAAAGTGGCGAGGCCTATCCCGCACTTGATGACTAATTAATATCCTTTTGGAGGACCAAAAGGTCTTAGTGGGGAGGAATGATCCAAAATGGATAGAGGAAGGCCTAAAAATAAAAGTTCTTGGAATCAGACGAAACTAGCGCCATCGCGTCGGGTTCGTCGAGCCGATTCCATCCATCTATATATATTTTTTTTCTTCTGAAAATGGATACCGTATGCATAAGTTATCGCCATCTGAAGATCAGGTCAAACAGGCAAAAAGTCAAAGTCAAAGTCGACGTATGACATGAACAACACATCATGCTAACATCAGCATGATACGTGGCAACACTAGAGGTTGACACGTGGCAGACATTTTTGGTGTTTTCGGGTGCTGATGTGGCGATGACATGGACTGTACAAAATGACACGTGGTAGCCCGAATGGATGACATGTGGCTGTACATATGATGATTGGGTAGGTTTACGTGGCTCGACCAATGGTGAGGTGACACTTGGCCCAATGAGGAGGCACCACGTGGCACCTTCTAGAAGGCCAAATCTGGCAGAGATCCTCCAAATCTCACGAAATCTCGCTAAATATGTCTAACTATCGCTAAATTTGGCGAAGTCTCGCTTATTTATTCGGGAACGTAAATCGAGACCACGTGGATTGTACTGATCTAACAGGGCGCATCATTGGGATTCGTGCCAAGGGGAGGCCCCAAGGGACTGTTCAGAAGCAAGTCGACTTTATACTCAAAAGTTGCAGAATTTTGAGGGGAGTCTAAATATGGATTTTGTTTCTACATCTGAGTAGCCAAACAGAAAAGTGCCTCGAGAGCTCGAGATGTTGATCCAAGCATAGTCGACTTTATACTCAAAAGTATCAGAATTTCCTGTTCCAACCAATGGTGATGTATGTTTCTATCCAGAAGTTACAAATCTGAAAGGTGGTTTTAGAAGTTGTTATGTAAGACTTTTGTTTGTAATCTTAAAGCATTGAAGATTGATAAGAATCCTACCCCACTGAGACAAAGGCCCCGAGACGTAGGCAAACTTGTGCCAAACTCCGTTAACAATCTTGGTGTTATGGTTTGTTGTTTTTACTTCTTATATGGCTGCAACATTCTTTCATTAAGCTTCTTCTCTTAATTCCTAAATGGTAAATCAACTCATGCATAAACTTAACCATAGTCTTTAAAAGATCAATTTTCGGATCATGCTACTACTACAAAAACTTGGTGGTTGAAGCTAAAGTGTCCATGAATTTAAATCCGCACCCACACCAACATGAAGAGTTGTTGCACATTTTGCATAGCCTATGCCTTCTCATGATGATTCCTAGGTGGCTTGATTGTCCAAAAGTTGAAGATGAACCTGTGTTCATAGCATTTGTTGTTTCCCACACAAGCAGATGAGATATCTTCATAAATGAAATGTACATCACCTGTGTACTCCCACCTTGATCATGCACAGGTGACACTGTGACCTTAAATGGAAATGACTTGGCTAACGGATTGTGAGTGACGAAGGAGGCTCCCACTTCTTTAACATATGAATATGTCTTAAATTCCAACATGCCTTTCAGATATATGAATATTCGTTTGATTGCCTACATGTGTGTTTCCTTTGGTGCAACTTGAAACCTTCCAACTAACCCTATTGCATGCATAATATCTGGTCTTGAAATTGTCACATATAGGAGGTTGCCTATCATCGATCTATACAAATTTTGATTTACTTCCTTTGATTTATCTTATTTACTTAGCTCACAACCATTGACCATGGGTGTGCTAATAGGTTTACAATCTTCCATTTCAAACTTCTTCAACATCTCTTTGATATATTTGGTCTGAGAAATGAATATGCCTTTGCGGGTTTGAGTAATTTGCAGTCCTAGAAAGAATGACAATTCTCCAAGCATGGACATCTCAATTTTTTTTTGCATTTCTTCAGCAAAATTTTGGCTCACTTGATCAAAATTACTTCCAAAAATGATATCATCCACATATACCACAATAATTAACATATCTCCATGACTTGTTTTTATGTAGAGATTTCTATTTGTTGTTCCTCTTCTTAAGCCTTGTTGTTATAAGTACTTATCAAGTCTTGAACACCATGCTCTGGGAGCTTGATTTAATCCAGAAAGTGCTTTCTTCGATATGCAAACATAGTCTTCATTCCCTAATAATGAGAATCCTTCAGGTTGTTCGATGTATACTTCTTCGCCTAAATCTCCATTCAGGAATGTTGATTTGACATCTTGATATACTTTGAAGTTCTTAAAGCTATCAAATTCCAAAAAGATTCTAATGGATTCTAATATTGCAACAAGAGCAAAGGTTTCTTCAAAGTCAATGCCTTCTACTTGAGCATACCCTTACACACCAATATTGCTTTATTTCTTACCACTTTTCCTTCTTCATTCAACTTATTTATGAATACCCACTTTGTATCAATCACATTATTGTCTTTGGGTCTTGGGACAAGTTCCCATGTCTAATTTTTCTCAATTTGGTTTAACTCTTCTTCCATAACATTTACCCAATGTTGATCAATACTAGCTTCTGCAAAACATTTAGGCTCTATTTCAAGTTCCCATGTCTAATTTTTCTCAATTTGGTTTAACTCTTCTTCCATAACATTTACCCAATGTGGATCAATACTAGCTTCTGCAAAACATTTAGGCTCTTGTTTAGAATTGCTTGCCAGTTTTCTCCTAGTCTGGGTCTTAGAATTTTTATCACTAAGAATTAAGTTTTATGGATGATTTTTCTGCACAAACCTAGATGGTGTTTGTGTGTCTTGGCGTTATGTTTCTTCTTCTTCTTCTTCATATTTTTTTTCTTAACATTTGTTGTAATCTATATCTTCTATTTCTAGTTGGTTCTTGTATGGTATTTCTTCATCTATTTTGACATTTATGCTTTCACCAATCTTATGCAATATTTTGTTATAACATCTACAGGCTTTGCTTCTTGGTGAATAACCAAGAAAAATTCCTTCATATTCTCTTGGGTCAAACTTGCCTAGATCCTCATCATCCCGTTTGATATTACACTTGATTCAAAATATTCTGAAGTGTTTTACATATGTTAGTTGACCTTTCCATTGTTAATAATGTGTCTTGTCACTATTGACTCTTATTTTCCCTCTGTTTAGAATGTAGACAACAATGTAAACTGCTTCTCTCCAAAATTTGTATGACAATTTTGCTTCATTTAACATTGTCTTGGCAATTTCTTGTACATGTTTGTTTTTCCTTTAAACTACTCCATTTTGTTGAGGAGTTCTTGTACTTAAATATTGTCTTGTTATTCCATGATCTTCATAGAATTATTCAAATTCATTTGTTGTAAATTCACCTTCATTATCCGACCTTAAACATTTGAATTTAAGATCAATCTCATTCTCAACTAAAGTTTTGAATGCTTAAAATTTTTCAAATGCCTTCGATTTATTTTTAAGAAAGGTAACCCAAGTCATTCTTGTATAATCATCAATGAGCAACATAAAATAGCTTTCTCCTTGCAAGCTTTTTGTTCTTGTTGGTCCATAGAGATATATATGCACAAGTTCCAATGGCTTGGTTGTTGCATATTCCTTTGTCTTGAAGCTCACCCTTGATTGTTTTCAACGTTGCAACTACCTGTAGATAGTGCTTGAGGTTTTGTGATCTTTGGCATGTCTCTTACTGTTTGTTTGGTACTATTTTTTACCAAGTTGTCAAAATTCATATGACCCATTCTTTTATGCCACAACCAACTTTCATCTATGTGCCCCATGAAGCATTTTTATCCATTAATTTCATCAAGAATGTATGCATTGTTTGGGTTTCTGATTGCTTTTGCAACCAACTTGTTGTTGGGTTGTTATATTTTTTACAGTGAAATTCAAGGTGGATCGACTAACAGTCAAAGTCGAAGGTCAAGGTGAGTCGATCGGGTAAAGATGAATTCGAGGTGAATCAACAACAAGTTGAAGGTCGAGGTGAGTTGATCGGGTAAAGTCGAAGTCAAAGGTCGAGGTGGCTTGACATGGTAAAGACATCGACAACAAGTTGAAGAGGTCAACCAACAAGAGGTCGACAGGTGGGCATGTGGCAACTGACTAAAGACCGAATGAATGCCAACTAGTAGTTAACTGTAACAGAATCCTGAGATTCACAAGATTTGTAGCTAATGATTTGTGTGGATCTGTAACCATTTTTGGGCGCCTTTTCTTTAGGGTTTTTACTACTATAAAACCTATAAAGAGGGTGTGTTTTAATGTTGTAAAAGCTAATCAATCTTTAGAGAAATCGTTGTAGAGGTTGTTGGTCATGTAGATGTAAGACGAATTGGTTAAGTACTTTGGCTTAGGCTCTCTCTAGATTGGGAGTCTTGAAATCACAAAGGTATGTGCTTAGTCCTAGGTTTGCATTATCTACTTGAGACAACCATGGAATTCCAAGAGGTTAAAATAATTTTACAGATGCATGAGAAATTGATAAGGGACAATAGGGATACTTTTGACACAATCATACTGAAAATTCAAGATCCTGAACATCCAATAACATCCTTGAATGTATATACTATGGGGATCCTAGATCACTTGAATCAGAGGGTAACAAAATTGGAAGAGGAATGTGTCATTCTAAGGAGTACAAATATGAGTCATAATGGAATTTCAGGTGCCTACAACCACATGAATGTTGACACTATAGAGAATGGGGAAATTAGGGAATAATACACTATTAAACAACTCTTTGAATCCATGGAAATAGGCGTTTTGGAACTAGATCACGTTGATTAAGGAATGGAAGAGGTTGTTAGATGCAAAATCTTTTAGTTAAATTATGTTTTCAAAGTTCTACTAATATTAGGTAGTTTTTCTAGGATATATACTAATGCTAAATGGGAACCTTTGTTAATAGTATTTTGTAAGTTGGAAATTTTGGACAAGGATCTATCATGCTCAATCTCTTTGGAGATCTTAAGAAAAATGCACTTTTGTTGTTTAGATTTGCGCACTTTTGTTGTTTAGATTTGCTACAACACGTTTTTGATTAATACAAAAAGTTCCCCAATTTTAGTTAAAAACAAAATGTATTTAAAAACATCCTTAAAGATTGGGAAGAGGCTAGGAAGATCTCCCTTGAGGCATGGGGAGTGAACCGTCAAAAACCACAACAAAAATCCAAATAGGTAATAAATAATATATAATTAGTTGAATTAATGAATTTTTTTTTATGACTCATTTAGCATTAATTAATTATTTTTTATGACTCATTTAGCAGTAAATCTTGCAACCAAGGTACATAAAAAAATGTTTCTAATAAGAAGTTCACAAGTAAAAAAGAAACATAGTCCTAACATATAGCTGGATACCCCAAATCATTTCAGATACAACATGGTCCTGAAATATCTAAAGGTATATATCCTACAAAAGGCCTAAAATATTGAAAATTTTGAAACACACACACACACACACACAAGGTTGGAGACAAGTCAACTGGTGGCTTCATCCATTGCTTCATTGTTTGGGTTCATCACCACCTTCTTTGTGCCCACATGTTTCAATACCTAGGGAATTATGTTGTTTTCTATTGGATTTACAAAGTTTGAAGTTGCTGAGTGAACATGGATGTAATTTCCAAAATTCTTTCCTTTTGATAATTGAGAAATCGAGTGACTCAACTCTCTTTGTTCAAACTCTAATTCAATAATATGTCTTTTCTGCTGCAAAAGTATGCCCATGACACCTTCAACATGATATTTGGTAATATTTTCCTCGTTCACCATTCTCTCTTTGATTGAATGAATTGAGCTTCCATGTCTGTCAATTGCTTCATCATGATGCTTAAGGGCTCTCTTGGTCTCCTATAGTTCCTTAAAATCCATATGACACTCATTATAGTCCAGGTCACAATACAGGGGAAGGAAGTCATCAATTTCAAGGATACCTAACAAACAATGAGATGAAGGGGTGAATATGACCCAAGGTAAAAATAGAGAAGAGAAAAGGCTTCAATAGATAGGCCAAGACAAAGACCCAACCTACCTAGAATCCTCATGGTGCACTAATTCGAGATTCTCAACACTAGTAGCAGAACAATGGAGAAACAACCAAAACATAGAATAAACCATACCACAGAGGCAACGATTTATTCAATTGCAGACTCAAAAATAAACACAAAATACCACATACATGTGTTTCCAAAGGAACACACTTGAAAACTGACCAAGGTTAAGTCCAATTTCCTTGTTAAGTCAAGATAAAGAGACAGCAATACTACCACGTTGAAAGATAGACATGTAGATTCCCATCCTAGTCGTGGAATTCGATACTAGAAATCCAAACACAATGCCATTAAAATCCCACCATGTTTATTCCAAACACAAGCTGATGATTCAAAACCACGCTAGGGGGAGACAAGATGTGTGTGAAATGATAGGAGTGGTCCCGTCTAACCCTTTCTCACTCCATGTATGTTGTGGACTTTGTGACGATCCACGTGCCCATTCAATTGAATGTTACATGGTATGTTCTTCATTAATCATGGGACGGGTTGGTGATACTCCTTGCCATTAATGACTATTGTCCCCACCTTTTTCAATGTTTCTAGGTTAGCATAACGATATGTTACCATATTTTTTTCCCACGATATATGTGAAAAATTCACATTTGTAATTGAGGTTTGAACATGTCTAATAATCCCAACCATAGGGAAGGAGACACTAATCCACATAGATGCAATTCGAT
>WSFP011426808.1:0-22190 GCA_009831015.1 Picea engelmannii
ACATGTTCATCATAAGTCAAACATTTAATTGATTTAATCTCTAGAAATATTACAGGGCACTAAAAACTAAAATATTCCTTGAAGATAATGAGTTGCCATCAACTTGCAGAGAAGCATGTTAGTTGTTGGATGAGTTGGGGATTGAATATAAAAAAATTCATTCATGTAAAAATGATTGCATTTTATATAGAGGTGAATATTGAAACAAGGTAGAATGTCATGTATGCAAAGAGAACATATATCATACAGATGTACAAGGTCCTACAATTCCAAAAAAGGTTTTATGTCACATGCCAATTATACCTCGACTTCAACGAATGTTTCATTACAATTCACTTGCACAATTTATGGACTGGCATGCAAAGAACAGGAGTAAATATGGATTCATGTGAATTACAGCCAACTCCAAAGAAATGAAACACATAGAGGAAAAATGGACAAGTAAATTCAAAGATGAGCCACATAGTATTAGGTTTGGTCTTGCAATTGATGGAGTGTGCCCATTCTCTTTCCTCATCTCAAATTATAGTGTTTGGCCAGTCAGATTGATAGTATACAATATTCCCCCATGGATGAGTGTTAGAAAGGAGCACCTTATGTTGACTCTCATTGTTCTAGGAAAACAAGAAGTTAAAAATATGGATGTTTATATTGTGCCTTTTATTGATGAGATGCAACTACTATGGAAAGGCATAAGAATGTATGACATATCACGTCCTCCATAAAATAGATCCTTCATGTTGTATGGTGTACTGTGTTGGACTATTCATGATTTCCCAGGACTTGGTGTTTGTTCTGGTAAGATAAAATATTTACGTATTAACACTCATAATTTATTTTCATCCCAACTTTCATACTTACTTTTATACTATTATTATAATGCTATTAACATTACTTATTGAATTGAAGGGCTTCAAACAAAGGGAATACTTGCATGTCCAAGATGTGCAGATCAATTTCAAGGGAGGTATTCTAAATATCTACATAAATTTATTCACGCAAACAACAAGGTTTTTCTACCAACAGATCATAATTAGAAATCGTCTAAAGAATTAATTTGACGGAAAAGTTGAAAATAGAGGCCCTCCCATGATTATGGGTCTAGGTGATTGGATTAAGAAGTATGAAGATGTTGAATTGAAGGGTTGGGAGGATTTTGTTGATCGAGGTGATTCAATTGAAGAACCAGAACAAGTTGTAGTTAATGTTGCACCTCTTTTGTCACCTAAATGAGCAAAACAGAGGTGCTTACAAGCTTAGTTGGGTTAGCTAAGCAAGACAACAGTGAAGAAAAGGGTTAGAAAAAGAAACATAAAATACTAAGATAAGAATTAAACTAAGAAAGGAAAGAGAAACTAAACTATTGAGCATAAGGACATAATAACAAGAAACCAATAAGACTCATGTCACCAATGGAAAGGATTGTATTAATGAAAAAGAAAACACCGAGAAGAAAGAGGACTTTGGGTCCCTTCTTCCTCCAAGGGAGGGCTCTTGGACCCCCACAATTGAGCTCTTCTTAAAAATTTGAAACTTGAAAGAAATGGTGAAAGAATCCCAAGATAATCCACTCAAAAGGTGAGATGGATTGCCCAAATGCAATGATGCTAGTATACTCTTGATGAGAAAAGAGGATTCCCCAAGAGAATAACAGTAGCATAACCTTGCAAATGAATTCCTTGAAAATGTAGTGCACCCATGGCCTTATTTTATAGCATCACTTTGAGGTATTGTGCAACCATCGTTTAGTGTGAAAAGGGGTTGTTTAGGGCATTTTTAGGTCTTTGATCGGCCACCCAGTCAGATACAACCGAGATTTGGATGTCAAATCAACTTGGAAGATGAACCAAAAGTGGGTGGGAGGGCGACCAATCTTATAAATGCATCGTTCTTAGGTGTGCATGGCTTTTAGTGACCATAGTCGCCCATCGTGTGCATGTGCACTTTTCTTCCGTTTCTGGATGGCACATGTGTGCGTGTGCCTTGTGTAGTCATAGCGCACCTTAATTTTATAACTGGTTGTATATTTTTGGACCTTTTGGAAATGCTTTTTTGGTAATTTTGGTCCATGGGTGAACTCATAACTATTTGAAGCTGCTGGATTCCTGTAACCATTTGCGGATGAAATTTCAGTGATAATAGATGCCCCCTAATGGATAAGGTTAGGAGCATACGTATAGCCGAAATTCATCAATGTTTCTTCTGCTGAGAGTGTCGTTGTAAGAGAGAGAGATAGTGAGAGTATCAAGAGTGACTCGTTGGAGGGAGAAGGGAACCTGTAGGACCCAACCTTCCATAAGGTGTGTAAAAATGAATTGTGTACAAATGAGGTGGGCATGCCCCATGCTCGTGTCATGTAACTCAAAAAAGAATGGTGTTATATAGTAACTGAAATGGTGTGTTGATGTAGACAACTGCAGTGCCCTCGGAGGTGGTCGTGATAAAGGTAGAGGACAATTCTGAGGAGGAACATACTCTGAATAGTAGGCAATAACACTTGTAAGAAGTATCATGGATTTTGTAGGCATTAATAGCCCATCCAAGTTTAGAGGTCTTCGACAAACATAAGAAACAACTGCAATAGTCACAAAGTAAAACCCACTGTAACATGAGAAAGTGTTGAAGTCAAATGTTACAGGGGAAAACGACAGCAGGGAGAAATTATGGTTCTCCCTGTGTCATCTAAGACCTCTCATTGGAAGGTAAAATGAGAGTCAAGATACTGTCGCCCTTATGGAAACTGTGTTGATGTCGATAAAAGGGGGACGTGACTCCAAGAAGCAAAGGGCTTCGTGAAATCTACTAAGTGAGGTTAGGAACTAAGGAGGTACATGGAAGAAGTCAAGATGTATGAAGACTCAAGACTGCCCTTGGTTGGGGGTATATGCGAAGTATAAGTGGCCACAACCGTTCAACTAGGTAGAGTGTCAGGGGGACAACAAGACGTGGGATAAGTTGTGCCAGAGGTGGGACAAAGTGAACAAACTCAGAGAGAAGAGGTAGGTGGCCTATGTGATACTCGGAGTATATGGACGATGTCAATAGGAGTAGATGATAAGGAGTTCCCCAACCAAGGGAGACATGGGTTTCATTTGCTAAGAAGGTCACCAAAGGTGACGACAAAAAACTATGTGAAATGTTGGGAATCACGGTTTAATTACAAAAAGAATGAAAAAATATGTGGGGATAATAATGTAGATATAGAAACGGGTGCCCCAGTGTAAGATGGCTTGGCCTAGGGGTGGCGCAAGTTGGTGGAAAAAACAAGTGGAGGGAGGGGGCCCCATAGGTTGGTTTCTGTAGTAGGGAAATGTATGGAGGGAAATCTGAGGATGGGCAGACTGATGATGGGTAAATGATGTTGCGGGAGTGTAGTCAAAATAATCATGGGAGTCTGTTGGGAAGGCTAGAAAAATGAGAAGAAGGAGTATGTGGCTGATTCACGACATGATGTAAGACTATCGGGACTCCCATCCCTAAAGGGGTTGAAAATAGCATGAGTGTCAAAGTGCCAAGGGGTCTATTAATGGGACAACTCATGTGGGGGAGAGTGCTACTGGGTGAGAGTACCAAAAACACAAATGGAAGTGGAGGTACTATAGAGCCAGATATGGGGAGACCTAAAGGCAAATTTCAGAGGGTGTGACTGGAGATGCAATTGAGATTCAGAGGGAATGATTACATGCTAGTGTTGATTATATACCTGAAGGGTTTGCGCTAATGTATGATGACCAAGTACCCGCACACATGAAAACCAAATACCCGACGTGAACAATTTCTGAAGAGAATCGAACATACAAGTATTTATTTGATAATTTTGAACATGAGCATGCGTACCTGGATGGGGTATGGAGAAAATGGCTCCCTGGGGGCTAAGGATGAAAAGTGGCCTGGGGACTGTCTTGATGTAGAGGACGGGGTACTGATCTCATGGCTGAAGACAGATCGAAAAATGGACACCCGGAGCTCCCAGAATGGGGTCTGGAAGTTTGGAAAAAAGGACAATATATAGCTATAGGGCCCACATTGCCACCTCATTTGTACCTACTTTCAGAGTGATTGGACGAGAGATATTCAGAGGAGATTTGGAGATTCTGGGAGAACAAGGCAATCGATTCAGGACCAGTGAGCTTCAGGTTAGTGGTCTAATCATATTGCATAGAATTAGGTTTTCTTTTTGTGGGCAGGGCTTGCACGGAGGGCTGTACAGGGAGTTTTGTGGGTGTGGGCCCCCCAGTGCATAGGAAATCCATAAATATGCACACATGGGTGCGCGCCTGTTATCTGATAACCCGCGCACGGGTGTGTCCCAAGGGGCAAAAAAGGCGCGCATTCTATGTGCACTTGTTAGCTAAAAAACTTGCGCAGCTGTGTGGCGGACAAGCATGCTATGATGTGTGCCTGTGTACGTGACAGGGGCACATGAAGGTGCCTCTGTATGGTAGACAGACATGCATTCATGTGTGCCTATGGGATGAACAAGCGCGCATGTGTGCATGCCTGTAGGGTGAACAGGCACGCATGTGTGCGTGCCTGTGGGTTTGAATAGGCACGCATGTGTGCGTGCATGTGGGTTTGAACAGGCACGCATGTTTGTGCGCATGTGGGTTTAAACAACCGCACCTTGGAGGCAAGGCTGATGAGTGAAAAACTCATCTTTTTTGGAAATTTTAATGTGTTTATATTTGAGATGGTTGATCTAGGACTGGATTTATGTGGTTGTAGGTGAGTGTTGGGATGATTTTGGTTCATTGGCGAGAGTGGGACTGGTCACAGCTGAGGGAGGCCATGATTATTGAGGAGCTGGCGGTTCATGCTACTTTGGTATCTTGTGGGCTGCTGAAGTTTTTTGAGTGCCCCTTGATCCGGGCCCAGGAGTACCTGTTACAGTTCTTGATCCATATGTGGAGTCCAGATCTTCATTGTTTTATGGTGCGAGGTGAGCAACTAGCCTTCACTGCGGTGGAGGATGTGTACTTTCTGACTGGGCTCCTTTTTTGAGGAACGCCCCTACCGGCAGAGCCTGTGTTACCTAGGGATGGGAAGTTGGCTACCTTGGGCTAGAGGTATTGTTTGAGACATGACTTTATGTCTAGCTCCGTAGTGAGTATCAGGGCGATGGATGCTTTGGTTCACTACTGTGTAGCAGTGATGGTGGTGAGGGTTTATGGGTCCCTTTCGACTCAATGAATCAGTGGTGGTCAGCTAAGGATTATGGGGAGGGCATTGGTGGGAGAGCACTTTTCTTAGGGATTGATGTTGCACACCAAGATGGTAGGGTAGCTCGATAGGTGTCGGGTTGCAGACTCAGGGGACTTTACCTTTGGGTCCATCTTGGTGGCATGGTTCTTGGAGAGGGTGTCGATGTTCTTCCCTAGAGTTTTATTGGGTGCACCTGGTGCGCGAGAGCCATGACTGAGGCAGTGGTCACGGATTTTGATTCGCCACGGTGGTGGTGAGGGTGGCCATTTTTTCACGGTCGAGGCTTCACAGGTGTGGCAGAAGATGTTGTAGAGGCAGTATCCATACTACAGGGTTGACTTCCGGGGTGATCCAGATATGGTGTTACCTCCAAGAGAGGTGTTTGACCACTGAGGTATGTTTGTGATTGGTTTGATATATTGATTTTTGAGATAGTATGACCTATGTATTATGTATATATGGATGTTGATGCTATCCTTTGTTTGTTTGCATGTGTAGATGTGGGACCTCGCAGGCGTGAGGTTGAGTTGGTGAGAGTGTCGGGGAGGCCTCCACAGGGAGAGAAGTGGGCAGGGGAGAGATGACAGCGTGAGGATGTGGAGGCAAGACTAGTTGGCGAGGAGAGGGCGGCTAGGAGGTGTCGTTTCGACAATCCTAGTGCAGGGCCATCACATGCTCCTCCGACTGAGGCCAGGGGAGATTTTGAGGATATTCACCGCTACTTGGAAGCGATGTTATAGGGAGTGCCTGAGGGCATGTGGTCATGCATCCAGGACGAGGGCATCCTGGAGTAGTGTGTGGGAGTTCTGTTGATGTGGTGGACTATGGTTCGACAAGAAGAAATAACAGGTGCTGCGATGACTAGGCAGTTACCTCCAGGTACGAAGAGACGAATAGTGGGTGGGGCACCATCGCCTGAGGGAGGGCCCGAAGGTGGTGCTCTAGAAGCGCCATGAGTGTCTCTTTGTGTATTTTTGTATATTATATAGGCTGGTGAGCCCATTTTGGTGTAGTGACACCAATTTTGTACCGAGGTGCTTCACTGGCCTACGGATTTTGTATACGATGTATTCTATATGTAAACATTTTGATGGCACTGTTGACCGATTTATATATATATATATATATATATATATATATATATGGATATACATTTTGGGGTCTTTGTGGTGTTTACATGTGTGTGAGAATGTTTGTTTTTTGATGTTATTTATGATGTCTAATCTATATATGCTATGAAATACTATTGATAGTTTATGTGTGTGTAGAGATATCTTGATGTGATATATGCCAATCGAGTATAATGTTAGCTAGGTTATCTGTGATTTGATTCAATTGTCTTGGAATATGTGTAAATGTAATGAAATAAAAATGTCAAGATAAAAGTCTAACTTGTAGGTATTTGTGAAAGAGGAAAGGATCGTGGACATGGTACATATTGTTGAGTTGGAGGACGACTAGTTGGGATTCAAGAAATATGCTAAGGTGACGAATACGATGATGACGGGCATCGAAGAGGAGGCCAATGACGATAGTGTACTCGGCTTGGTTGTTGGTCGCTGAACCCAAACATATGCCGCTAGAGTGGAGCAGTTCATGTGAGGGGGAATAGAGGGCCCAAGCTGTCGAAGCGAGATTTTATGTCCAATGGATGGCGTCGTTGGCGTAACCGATGTGGCAATCTGGTGGAGGAAGCATCTGTCAATAACACAAATGATAGTTTAGACGTGGGGGATGAAAAAAGATTAAAAACACTATAAAAGAAATAATCTAATGTAGAATGGCTATGCTTAGGTGTAAAATTACTTTAAGTATAACTCGTTGACGGGTTCTTTGAGAGAGAGGACCTTAGGAGAAGCCAGGATGTAGGTGCCTTTGGTGAGGCAATTCTAGATAATGTTGGGGCCATGCCACAGTGACTCGAATTTGCCATGACCGAGGGTATCGTGAGTGATATCATAAGCAAGGATGAGGTCACCTTCATGAAATGATCAAAGGATGACATGGCGATCAAAGGTGTCCTTTGACCATTTTTTAGCTGCCTCATTATTCTGTAATGAAGATCGACGATCTTCGTCTAGGGACTCTAAGTTCAGCAAACGCTACTCCATTGGAGCAGTGTCGGGTAATAGCTCAATTGCGGTGAGTAAGGTCAGAATTTCGCACTCGATAGGAAGAGTGGCTTCGACCCAATGGACTAGATGAAATGGTGTGAAACCAATGGCCATTTTCATGGCCGTACAGTAATCCCATAGTGTGGAAAATAACATATGATGCCAATTGGTATTATGTTTGTTAACCGTGCGTTGTAACATGGTTTTGAGGACCTTGTTAACTCCTTCGACTTGTCCATTGGACTGAGGGTAATATGGTGAGGCAAACTCGTGGGAGAATCCTAACCGGGATGAGAGTTCAATGAAAATCTCATTCTCGAAATGTTTCTCCTGATCAGAGACTAGTTGGAGAGGTACTCCAAAGCGGGATATGACGTGATTAAAGAAAAAACGTGTTGTAGTGTCAGCAGTGTTGCACCTCTTTTGTCACCTAAATGAGAAAAATAGAGGTGCTTACAAGCTTAGTTGGGTTATCTAAGCAAGACAGCTGTAAAGGAAAGTGTTAGAAAAATAAATATAAAAGAACAAACTAAGAATTAAACTAAGAAATAAAAGAACAACTAAACTATTGAGCATGAGGACATAAGAACAAAAAACCAATAAGACTCATGTTACCAATGGCAAGGATTATATTAGTGAAAGAAAACACCAAGAAGAAAGAGGACTTTGGGTCCCTTCTTCCTCCAAGGGAGGTTTCTTGGACCCCCACAACTAAGCTCTTCTTACAACTTTAAATGAAATGGTGAAAGAATCCCAAGCTAATCCACTCAAGAGGTGAGATGGATTGCCCAATGTAATGATGCCAGTATACTCTTGATGAGAAAAGAGGATTCCCCAAGAGAATATAAGCAGCATAACCTTGCAAATGAATTCCTTGAAAATGAAGTGCACCCATGGCTTTGTTTTATAGCACCACTTTGAGGTATTGTGCAACCAGCTTGTAGTGTGAAAAGAGGCTATTTAGGGAATTTTTAGGTCTTTGACCAGCCACCCAGTCAGATTCAGCCGAGATTTGGGTGTCAAATAAACTTGGAAGCTGAACCAAAAGTGGGTGGTAGGCCAACCAATCTCATAAATGTGTCGTTCTCAGATGTGCACGGCTTTTAGCGACCACAGTCGCGCATCGTGCGCATGTGTGCGCGCGCCCTGTGTAGTCATAGCGCACTTTAATTTTATCACTGGTTGTATAAGTTTGGACCTTTTGGAAATGATTTTGTGGTAATTTTGGTCCATGGGTGACCTCATAACTATTTGAGGATGCTGGATTCCTATAACCATTTACAGATGAAATTTCAGTGATAACAGATGCCCCCTGATGGATGAGGTTAGGAGGATACATATAGCCCAAATTCATCAATGTTTGTTCTACTGAGAATGTTGTTGTAAAAGAGAGCGATAGTGAGAGTATCAAGAGTGACCCATTGGAGGGAAAACGGAAACTATAGGACCCAAACTTCCATAAGGTGTGTAAAAATAAATTTTGTACAAACGAGGCGGGCATGCCCCATGCTCGTGTCATGTAACTCAAAAAGGAATGGTGTTGTATAGTATCTAAAATGGTGTGTTGATGTAGACAACTGCAGCGCCCTTAGGGGCAGTTGTGATAAAAGAAGACAATTCTGAGGAGGAACATACTCTGAATAGTAGGCAATGACACTTGTAAGAAGTATCATGGATTCTGTAGGCATTGATAGCCCAGCCAAGTTCAGAGGTCTTCGACAAATATGAGATATAACTACAATAGTTGCAAAGTAAGACCCATCGTAACATGAGAAAGTGTTGAAGGGGGTCAACGACAGTAGGGAGCAATTATGGTTCTCCCTGTGTCGTTCGAGACCTCTCATTGGAAAGGTAATGAGAGTCAAGATACTATCACCCTTCTGGAAACTATGCTGATGTTGACAAAAAGGGGGACATGACTTCAAGAAGTAAAGGGCTTCATGAAATTTACTAGGTGAGGTTAGGAAGTGAGGAGGTACATGGAAGAAATCAAGATGTATGAAGACTCAAGACTGCCCTTGGTTGGGGGTATATGCAAAGTAGAAGTGGTCGCAACCGTTCAACTAGGTCGAGTGTCAGGGGGACAATAAGACGTGGGATAAGTTGTGCCAGAGGCAGGACAAAGTGGACAAACTCAGAGAGCAGAGGTAAGTGGCCTGTGGGATACTCGGAGTATATGAATGGTGTCAATAGGAGTAGATGATAAGGAGTGCCCCAACCAAGGGCGACATGGGTGGTGTTTGCAAAAAAGGGAAGAAGGTCGCCAAAGGTGATGACAAAAAGATATGTAAATGATGGAAACAAAGTCTTTTTACAATTTATAAAGAATAATTTGGGATGAGTGTAGAAATACAGAAACGGGTGCCCCAATGTAATATGGTTGAGCCGGTGAGGGCGCAATGTGCTTGGAGAACTGGTGGAGGTTGGGGTCCCCATGGGTGGGTTTCTGTATGAGGTAGATGGGATGGAGGGAAATTTGTGGAGGAGCAAACTGATTGTGGATGAAATAGAGGCTTAATGATACTGCGGAGGCGTAGTCAAAATAGAACCATGAAGAGATAACCTGGGAGTCTATTGGGAAAGATAGCAAAATGAGGAGAAGGAGTATCTGGATTATTCACGACATGATGTGATACTATTGGGACTCTCATCCCTAAAGGGTTGAAAAACCAGCATGAGTGTCAAAGTGACAAAGGGTGCTATGAATGGGACAACTCATGTGGGGGAGAGTGTTACCGGGTAACAGTACCCAAAATGCGATGGAGGTGTCGGTACTGGAGAGCCGGAGATGGGGATCCTAAAGGCAAATTTTAGAGGGTGTGACTGGAGATGCAATTGACATTCAGAGGGAATGATTACATGCCAGTGTTGATTATATACCTGAAGGGGTTGCGCGGATGTATGATGACCAAGTACCTACACACATGAAAACCAAATACCCAACGTGAACAATATCTGAAGAGAATCGAACATACAAGCATTTATTTGATAATTTTGAACATGAGCATGTGTACTTGTATGGGGTATGAAAAAATGGCACCCCAGGGGCTAAGGATAAAAAATGGCCTGGGGATTGTCTGGATGTAGATGACGGGATGTTGATCCCGTGGCTGAAGGCTACATAGGTGTGGCGGTAGATGCCGCAGATCATACTGCAATATCCATATTGTGGTGTTGACTTCCGGGGTGATCCAGATATGGTGTTACCTCCAGGGGAGGTGTTTGATCACCAAGGTATGTTTGTGATTTTCATATGTTGAGAGATCCATCTCATCCCATAGTGTGGAAAATAACATACGATGCCAATTGGTATTATGTTTGTTAACTGTGCACTGTAACATGGTTTTGAGGACCTTGTTAACTCCTTTGACTTGTCCATTGGACTGAGGGTAATATGGTGAGGCAAACTCATGGGAGAATCCTAACCGGGATGAGAGTTCGATGAAAATCTCATTCTCGAAATGTTTCTCGTGATCAGAGACTAGTTGGAGAGGTAGTGAAAAGCGGGATATGACGTGATTAAAGAAAAAACGTGTTGTATTGTCAGCAGTGTTGCACCTCTTTTGTCACCTAAATGAGAAAAATAGAGGTGCTTACAAGATTAGTTGGGTTATCTAAGCAAGACAGCTGTAAAGGAAAGGGTTAGAAAAATAAATATAAAAGAACAAACTAAGAATTAAACTAAGAAATAAAAGAACAACTAAACTATTGAGCATGAGGACATAAGAACAAAAAACCAATAAGACTCATGTTACCAATGGAAAGGATTATATTAGTGAAGGAAAACACCAAGAAGAAAGAGGACTTTGGGTCCCTTATTCCTCCAAGGGAGGGCTCTTGGACCCCCACAACTAAGCTCTTCTTACAACTTTAAATGAAATGGTGAAAGAATCCCAAGCTAATCCACTCAAGAGGTGAGATGGATTTCCCAATGTAATGATGCTAGTATACTCTTGATGAGAAAAGAGGATTCCCCAAGAGAATAGAAGCAGCATAACCTTGCAAATGAATTCCTTGAAAATGAAGTGCACCCATGGCTTTGTTTTATAGCACCACTTTGAGGTATTGTGCAACCAACTTGTAGTGTGAAAAGAGGCTATTTAGGGAATTTTTAGGTCTTTGACCAGCCACCCAGTCATATTCAGTCGATATTTGGGTGTCAAATAAACTTGGAAGCTGAACCAAAAGTGGGTGGTAGGCCAACCAATCTCATAAATGTGTCATTCTCAGATGTGCAAGGCTTTTAGCGACCACAGTCGCGCATCGTGCACATGTGTGCGCGTGCCCTGTGTAGTCATAGCGCACTTTAATTTTATCACTGGTTGTATAAGTTTGGACCTTTTGGAAATGATTTTGTGGTAATTTTGGTCCGTGGGTGACCTCATAACTATTTGACGATGTTGGATTCCTGTAACCATTTGCAGATGAAATTTCAGTGATAACAGATGCCCCCTGATGGATGAGGTTAGGAGGATACGTATAGCCCAAATTCATCAATGTTTCTTCTACTGAGAATGTCGTTGTAAGAGAGAGAAATAGTGAGAGTATCAATAGTGACCCGTTGGAGGGAAAAGGGAAACTATAGGACCCAACCTTCCATAAGGTGTGTAAAAATAAATTGTGTACAAATGAGGCGGGCATGCCCCATGCTCGTGTCATGTAAATCAAAAAGGAATGGTGTTGTATAGTATCTGAAATGGTGTGTTGATGTAGACAACTGCAGTGCCCTCGGGGGCGGTTGTGATAAAGGAAGAAGACAATTCTGAGGAGGAACATACTCTGAATAGTAGGCAATGACACTTGTAAGAAGTATCATGGATTCTATAGGCATTGATAGCCCAGCCAAGTTCAGAGGTCTTCGGAAAATATGAGAAATAACTACAATAGTTGCAAAGTAAGACCTATCGTAACATGAGAAGTGTTGAAGGGGGTCAACAACAGCAAGGAGCAATTATGGTTCTCCCTATGTCGTTCGAGACCTCTCATTGGAAAGGTAATGAGAGTCAAGATACTATCACCCTTCTGGAAACTGTGCTGATGTTGACAAAAAGGGGGACATGAATTCAAAAAGTAAAGGGCTTCATGAAATTTACTAGGTGAGGTTAGGAAGTGAGTAGGTACATGGAAGAAATCAAGATGTATGAAGACTCAAGATTGCCCTTGGTTGGGGGTGTATGCAAAGTATAAGTGGCCGCAACCGTTCAACTAGGTCGAGTGTCAGGGGGACAATAAGACGTGGGATAAGTTGTGCCAGAGGCAGGACAAAGTGGACAAACTCAGAGAGCAAAGGTAAGTGGACTGTGGGATACTCGGAGTATACGAATGATGTCCACAGGAGTAGATGATAAGGAGTGCCCCAACCAAGGGCGACATGGGTGGTGTTTGCCAAAAAAGGGAAGAAGGTCGCCAAAGGTGATGACAAAAAGATATGTAAATGCTGGAAACAAAGGCTTTTTACAATTTATAAAGAATAATTTGGGATGAGTGTAGAAATACAGAAACGAGTGCCCCAATGTAATATGGTTGAGCCGGTGAGGGCGCAATGTGCTTGGAGAACTGGTGGAGGTTGGGGTCCCCATGGGTGGGTTTCTGTATGAGGTAGATGGGATGGAGGGAAATTTGTGGAGGGGCAAACTGATTGTGGATGAAATAGAGGGTTAATGATACTGCAGAGGCGTAGTCAAAATAGAACCATGAAGAGATAACCTGGGAGTCTATTGGGAAAGCTAGAAAAATGAGGAGAAGGAGTATCTAGATTATTCATGACATGATGTGAGACTATTGGGACTCCCATTCCTAAAGGGTGGAAAAAACAACATGAGTGTCAAAGTGCCAAAGGGTGCTATGAATGGGACAACTCATGTGGGGGAGAGTGTTACCGGGTAACAGTACCCAAAATGCGATGGAGGTGTCGGTACTGGAGAGCCGGAGATGGGGATCCTAAAGGCAAATTTTAGAGGGTGTGACTGGAGATGCAATTGACATTCAGAGGGAATGATTACATGCCAGTGTTGATTATATACCTGAAGGGGTTGCGCGGATGTATGATGACCAAGTACCTACACACATGAAAACCAAATACCCAACGTGAACAATATCTGAAGACAATTGAACATACAAGCATTTATTTGATAATTTTGAACATGAGCATGTGTACATGGATGGGGTATGAAAAAATGGCATCCCAGGGGCTAAGGATAAAAAATGGCCTGGGGACTGTCTGGATGTAGATGACGGGATGTTGATCCCATGGCTGAAGGCTACATAGGTGTGGCGGTAGATGCTGCAGATCATACTGCAATATCCATACTATGGTGTTGACTTCCGGGGTGATCCAGATATGGTGTTACCTCCAGGGGAGGTGTTTGATCACCAAGGTATGTTTGTGATTTTGATATGTTGATTTTTGAGATAGCACGACATGTGTATTTTGTATAGATGTTGATACTATCGTTTGGTTGTTTGTATGTGAAGATGTGGGACCTCCCAGGCGTCAGGTTGAGTTGATGAGAGATCCATCTCATCAGGGGCAAGTGAGACCGCCGCGGGGAGAGTCATGGGCAGGAGAGAGACATTGGCACGAGGATGTTGAGGTGAGACTAGCCGGTGATGAGAGAGCAACTAGGAGACATCATTTTGATGACCCTGGTGCCAGGCCATCACATGCTCCTCTAGTGGAGGCCGGGGGAGATTTTAAGGATATTCACCACCGCTTGGAGGTGGTGCTACAAGGAGTGTTTGAGGGCATGTGGTTGCGCATCCAGGATGAGGGCATTCTCGAGAAGTGTGTGGGAGTGTCGCTGACATGGCGAACCGTGGTGCGACGAGTAGTAGTAGCAGGTGCTGTGATGACCAAGAAATTACCTCCAGGTCCGAAGGGACCGATAGTGGGTGGGGCACTACCACCTGAAGGAGGGGCAGGAGGTGGTGCTCTAGAGGCACCTTGAGTGTCACTCTATGTATCTTTGTATTTTTGTATATAGGCTGGTGAGCCCATTTTGGTGTAGTGGCACCAATTTTGTACCGAGGTGCTTCACTGGCCTACAGATTTTGTATATGATGTATTTTATGTGTATGTAAACATTTTGATGGCACGGTTGACCGATTTATATATAATATGAGTATATATTTTGGGGTCTTTGTGATGTTCACATGTGTGTTTTTTAATGTGATTTATGATGTTGAATCTATATATGCTGTGACAGGCTCTTGATGGTTTATGTGTGTGTAGAGATATCTTGATGTGATATATGCCAATCAAGTATAATGTTAGCTAGGTTATCTGTAATTTGATTCATTTGTCTTGGAATATGTGTAAATGTAATGAAATCAAAATGTCGAGATAAAAGTCTAACTTCCAGGTATTTGCAAAAGAGGCAAGGATCGCGGACACGATACACATTGTTGAGCTATAGGATGACTAGTTGGGAGTCAAGAAAGACGCTAAGGTGATGAATACAATGATGACGGGCATCGAAGAGGATGCCAATGATGACAATGTACTCGGCTTGGTTGTTGGTTGCTGAACCCAAACATATGCCGCTAGAGTGGAGCAGTTCATGTGAGGGGGAATAGAGGGCCCAAGCTGTCGAAGTGGGATTTTGTGTCCAATGGCTGGCGCCATCAACGTAACCGATGTGGTAGGCTGATGGAGGTAGCATCTTTCAATAACACAAATGATAGTTTAGACGTGAGGGATGGAAAAAAAGATTAAAAACATTATAAAAAAAATAACCTAATGTAGAGTGGCTACGCTTAGGCGTAAAATTTCTTTAAGTATAACCCGTTGGTGGGTTCTTTGAGAGAGAGGCCTTCGAGGGAAGCCAGGATGTAGGTGCCTTTGGTGAGGCAATGTTGGATAATGTAGGGGCCATGCCATAGTGACTAGAATTTTCCATGACCGAGGGTATCGTGAGCAATATCGTAAGCAAGGACGAGGTTGCAATCATGAAATGAGCAAAGGTTGAGATGGCGATCAAAGGTGGCCTTTGACCATTTTTTGGCTGCCTCATTGTTCTGTAATGAAGATCGATGATCTTCCTCTAGGGACTCTAAGTTCAGTAAACGCTGCTCCATTGGAGTAGTGTCGGGTAATAGCTCAATTGCGGTGCGTAAGGTGGGAATTTCTCACTCGATAGGAAGAGTGGCCTTGACCCCATGGACTAGATGAAATGGTGTGAAACCAATGGTCGTTTTCATGACCGTATGGTATGCCCATAGTGCGGAAAATAACATATGATGCCAATTGGTCTTATGTTTGTTAACCGTGCACTGGAACATGGTCTTGAGGACCTTGTTAATTGCTTCGACCTGTCCGTTAGACTGAGGGTAATATGGTGAGGCAAAGTCATGGGAAAATCCCAACCGTGATGAGAGTTCGACAAAAAATATCATTCTCAAAATGTTTCCCATGATCGAAAACTAGTTGGAGTGGTACTCTGAAGCAGGATATGAAGTGATTAAAGAAAAAACGTGTTGCAGTGCCAACGGTGTTGTTGAAGGTGGGCATGGCTTCAGCCCATTTTTTGAAGTAATTGACTGCGACAACAATGTATTTGTGTCCATTGTTGGATGGGGGGTTACAAGTCATGAATTCGATGCCCCATTTACAAAAGGGCCCTGCAGTAATGACTGGTTGGAGAAGAGCAGGTGGTGCTCATGCTTTGTTGGTGTAAAGATGACATTTATCGCATCATTTCACGGTATGAATGTAATCGTGAAACAATGTAGGCCAAAAATAACCTGCTCGGATGATTTTATGAGCAGTGGACATCCCTGAAAGATGGCCCTCGCATGCACCACTATGGCAGTCATTCAAGACTCGATCGGCCTCATCAATAGTCAAGCATCGACGAAGTATGGTGTCGACCCCTCGCAGATATAAGATATCTCCAATGAGGAGATAGCGGTGGGCCTAGTGGCAATACGATGGCGATCATATCGTGAGAGGTGGTTACCGAACTTTTGGGTTCGGAGGTAGATGAGGAGGTTGTTGTACCAAGGATCATCTGAAGTGATATAAAAGAGATGTTCATCACGGAAGTCGGTATTGACGGGGGCACTGGTAGTATCAGAGGGGAAGGCTATGACAAGTTCAGTGAGGATGAGAGCTTTCTTTCTTTTGGGTGTTGAAAATTCAAGATCATACTCTTGAAGGATAATGATCCATTGGAAAAATTTACCATTAATTTGTCGATGACTGAGAAAGTATTGCATAGGGTTGGAATCTGCTATGACTTTAGTCGTGTGAAGCAAAATGTAATGGCATAGTTTCTGGACTACGAGGATGACTACAAGGGCTAGTTTCTCTTCATGATTATACTTCAAGGGTGGCCCTGAGATATTTTTACTAATGTAGTAAATGACATGCTCACAATCGTCATCGCCGATTTGAACGAGAACTCCTGCTACTGAGACAGTTGATGCTGAGATGTAGAGGATATAGTCACGATTATAGTTGGGTGAACTAATTAAAGGAGCGTTGGAGAGTGCCATTTTAATATTGTCGAACGCTTTTTGGGCATGTTCATCCCAGTGAAATGGGATGTTGTGGCGTAGTAAGCAAAGGAAACTGTGTGCTCGAGTGGTGTAGTCTGGGACAAATCACCGTAAAAAGTTAGCTTTTCCTTGTAGGCTCTGGAGTTGATGTAAATTCCAGCGGGGTGGAATTTCTGTGATGGCTTGGACTTTGAGGGGGTCCACGGTAATATCGTTTTGGGAAACGATGAATCCGAGGAGGCACCCGACATTGACACAGAACACACACTTGAGGGGGTTCAAGAAGATGTTGTACTGACAACATCGTTGGAAGATGATCCGTAAATCATCTAGATGTTGGGTGTGTTTTTTGGATTGAGTTGTGAGGTCATCCAAGTATGTGAGGATGATATGAGCCAGGTCATGAAAAATGTATGTCATAGCCCATTGGAAAGTTGCGCCAACATTTTTAGGACAAAAGGCATGACACGATATGCAAAAGTACCCCAAGGGGTGGTGAATGTGGTTTTGTATTGATCAGTTGGGTGGATTTGGATTTAATTATAACCAGAGAAATCATCCATGAAGGACAGAGCCTCATGGCCTGCGCAGTCGTCGATAATATGATCGATTAAAGGCATTGGAAAGTTGTCTTTGGGACATGTGTGATTGAGATTGTGAAAGTCCATGCAGACATGGATAATGCCCTGTTTTTTATTAACGGGTACAGGGTTGGAAACCCATGAGGTATAGGCGATGGGGTAGATGAACCCAGCCACGCGTAATTTTTCAATCTCGGCTTTGATGGCCACAACTTTGGATGGGTAAAGAGGTCATTGTTTTTGACGAACCAATGTAATATCAGGTCAGGTGTCAATGTGATGTTCGACAATAGAGGGATCAAGGCCAGGCATTTCTGTGTATGACCAGGAGAAAATATCCCGATATTCTTGGAAGAGGGCTTTATAGGTGGTGATATCTTAAGGAGTGCATGTATCACCAATGGTAATTTCTTTGACGACTCCATTTTTTATGGAAATATTTATTTTGATGGTCGAGGAAATGTTGTCCATATTGCCTTCTTCAAAAGCATCAGGGGAAGGAATGGGGTTGTTGAACCAGTCTATATGCCCCGATGGGATAAAATCCTTGGTTTCAACTGCATATATGGGGTGTTGGTTAGGAGGCATGAAGGCTTCCTGTGGAAAGAAGAGCACTCTGTGGTGTAGCGCATCCCATGGGTAGTCGAAGGTGTTTAACTCTTCGAGTATGTCCTCGTCACAGTGGAATTGGCAGGAATACAAGGGATCGTAAAGAGTGATATCGGTGACTGTCACTGTGTGGGTGTCCTCTGGTGATGAAGAAGTAGGGGGAATGATGCAATAAGATTATGATGGTTTGCTCAACATAAACCAAATATCAAGGTACTGAGGAGTACCAGTGGTAGTTGGATGTAAAATTTTCGTAGGGAAAATGAACGGGAGAATTAGGGGGATTTGGGGGTAAATCCTCGGATAATTCATCCAAGAACCACAGAGGAATAGGGAGTGCCTCTGGTTTAGGAGAAATGATATGAAGAATATCTAGTGATGAGGTAAGGTCAACCATCGATTCTGTAGGGGGCACAGGGGTTTGAATCAGGGTTGATTAGCGTTGCCTGTATTCAATGATCACAGGACATTGGTATGTAAAATGATCTAAGGATTCACATAGAGAGAAAGGTCATCTCATATGTTCATTGACTGAAGTCGTGACATGATGTATGTTGGTGATGTTTGGTAGGGATGATGTAGCTAGATTGGGATTATTCTGGAAGCTTTGGCGTACTGCGACTAATGTCTGCTGGAAGTGAGGTAGTGCTGGGCAATGATGTGTATAATAGCCATATTCTAAAAATATAGCGCAAGAAAATTTGGTTTCCAGCCCTTTGCTACTTGAGTTAG
Source organism: Picea engelmannii (assembly GCA_009831015.1). Lineage (NCBI taxonomy): Eukaryota > Viridiplantae > Streptophyta > Pinopsida > Pinales > Pinaceae > Picea > Picea engelmannii. The sequence continues at coordinate 18,737 of WSFP011426808.1, forward strand.
GGGAGGTAGTGGAAGTACTTGCTACAGTGGCGAGCGGTGATGGTGTTTGATTGAGTGGAATTAGGTTACGTAATTCAGGTAAAGATGGGAATTTTTTGGTTGGTTGTCCATCATTCTCAGATAGCGCACAAGGAGGTTGGACGCATGGGGGGAGTGGAGCTATGGGCTCCTTCTTCTTTCGCCTACCCCTAGTTGTGGTAGGGAGGTTAGTGAGTGGGGGTGTAGAGGGTATGGTGGGAGTGAGTATGGGAATCATCATTGGGATTCCTTCTATTTAGGGGGGAAGGGATGGTTGAGGAACCATCTCTGGTGGATGTAAATACCAAACTGGAATTGCCAACACCATATTAGGGAGAGTAAGCATTGTGGCTACTTGAAAATCTTGTACACCTAGTGGAGGGTAAAAGAGGGGGATTTGAGTAATGGCTTGGGGAATTGTCTCCCAAACTAGGATATGGCCTTGGGGAGAGGTGAAATCGTGAACTGGTGGAGTTGACGAGTTCGCAAGAGGCTCGTGAGGGAGGAGCTCTGCAAATAGTGGGACGTCAGATATGATAGAAGCCTCCCTGGGAGGAAGGGTATCCTCCATGTCAGTTCCTTTGGATGATATGATGCATACCTAATTGGATGGACAAAGGAGCAGTGGTGCACCATGGTAAGTTCCTGACAATGATGGGTCTTTGAAAATCCCGGGACCCATTTCGATGAGTGGGTATGCTTCATGATTCGTGTGGATAAGAGGGAGAATGTTATCGATGTTGGCAGAAGGGTTAGGCTCGTAATGTGAGACTTGGTCAATTGTAATGATCTTCCCATTATGGGGGAACATCATGGTTAAAAATATGGAAGAGGCAACTACCTTCATAGCATACATGTAGCTACGACCAAACAAGATATTATAATCGAGTGGGGCATCGATAACTTCAATGTCGATGAGAATGGTCTTGCCCCCTAGTTCTACAGGGACATTTTGGAAGATCCCCTCAGGAGAAGATGGTCATCCATCATAATCTCTTAAGGTAATGGTAGATGGTATGAGTTCAGGGGAACCAAGTTTCTGCCATACATACTTGGACATAATGCATGTGGATGCACCTTCATCAATGATGCACCGATGAACTGTAATGTTTTGAATTTTCACTAGGATTCGAAAAGTGATTAGAGTGGGAAGGCGAGGTTCCCCACTGTCGAGATCAAATGTGATGAGTTGAGTATCTGCGGGTTTGACTTCCCCCAAGGAGGAAATTAATGATTTCCGCTGAGTGGGACAAGTTTGAAGGACTTCTAAGACTGACATGGCAACTAGGGATTGTGCTAAGTCATCGAGCAAACTATAATTATGAGCCTCCCTAGCCTATGGGTTGTGGACATTCCTGCACAATGGGATGCGAGGGATGCGAAGAGGTGTTTTTGCATTAGGGCGAGGAATCACCAACGAGGGTCCCTTTGGTGCTAGGATTATTTCTGGGGGAATGGGAGGAGACTCAGTGAGTGTACGGTATTGACGACTACATGTTTGCAGAAGGATTTCTTCCTCACTGGTGAGGAGGATAGTACGATCTGTAGGATTGTTTGTATTGAGATATTGTCCCAACTGTGGTGGGGTAGGCTGCATATCTTGTTGGGTGTTCATCACACCCTAGTGTGGAATGGGGTTTTGCAGGACGGCTGGGGGTGGTTGTTGCACGTATTGTTGTGGGGCCTGCTGAGGGGCAGGTGGTGCTGGAGGATGTGGTACACTTCCTAAGTCTTTCATCTATTTAAAATCATCGATTTGGGGGCAATGATGAGTATAATGACCAAACTCACCGTAAAGGGCACAAGGGAAGGTGTTTCTAATATTATTGTTGTTTCTCCCTTGATGCTTGTTGTTATTTCCCCCCCTGGGGGTTCTGATTCCCTTGATTCTGGTTGCCCCTAGTAGGTTGGTTTTGTTGGGGGTGATTCCCGCCTTGACCAGGGTTGCTATTGTTCTTGTTTTTTCCTTTCTTTTTGGCATTATTCGACAGATGGGTCAGATTTTTCATATTCAGCTGTTCAAAATTTTGATATTGCTGAATGGGAGAGGGTTGAACAAAATTCACCCCAGCATGAGGGTGTCCTTGTGGTGGGGCCATGGGCAGTGGAGGACTAGGAAATGGAAAGTATGGATTCTATGGGAGTGGTGATCCATAAGGTACATAGGAAGGCATGGTGCTTTCACTAGTACTTAGAGTATAAGATGAGGTAGAGGGAGTACTAGAACTTGTTTGGATAGGTGGGTGTATTGTGGGTGTCGACGGTGGCCCACTGATGGGTGGAGGAATAGCAAGAGGGTATGGTTGATGATAACGGGGTGGAGGGTAATAATAGTTTCCCCCATATGCTAGCAGATATTGAGGTGTGCCATACATTGGTGGTTGTTCGGGTTGTGGACTGTGGTGCATGGTATTACCAATCAATCCATATGCTGAGTGAGACATCTCAATTTTGTCTTGGCCGAATGGCATGGGTTTTGGGAGGTTAGGAAGTACTGTGTATAAGTACCCTAATTGTGAATAGATGAGGTCGTATTGTTGAGCCTTACTAATGGCTTCTTCTTCTAATTAAGGGAAGGTGGAAGCCACATATTTACCGAGGAGAGAGACAAGTGATATGAGAAACTAGTCAAGGCACTGTTGTTTGGTGGTTTTGAATTTGCACAAACTACGTCGTCGATGCCATTCGTGAATGTCATCAACGATATGGGTGGCTGAGGTTTGTTTGAAATTAGAGAGTAGTTCAAGACCATTGTCATGGAGGATTCGTATTTGGAAGAAGGTCAAAAAGGCTTTGGCCAAGGACTCGAAAGTCGCATGGGACCACGATTTTTCATCTACATACCATTTGGTTGATGGGCCAATGAGTGTGCATTGAAATAATCGTAGTTAGATGGAATCATCCATTATGTTGTTGGAAGAGCACCATAAGTGGAAAGTCATGACATGGTTGGTAGGGTCATCCCCTGCCTTTCCTTCAAACTTGGGGATGTCTAAAGGTAGTTTGGTAGGCATTGCAGGCCATGTGGGGTCATGCAATATAGGATCATTTGTAAGTTGGCTTAGATATGGTATGTTAAGAGAGGCCAAATATGGCATCTGGAGTGGTGGCGGAGGATTAGCTCCAGCCATGGTGTGAGTGTTATGTGAACCTGACCCTTGAAGGGGGCTATGTGGGTTGGTACTCCCCCCTTGAGAGGAAGTTGGCCCTCCGCTTTCGTGTAAAGGAGAGAGAGTGGACTGTGGACCCTTGGGAATTAGACCCAAGTAAGGTAGAACCAAGCAATGTTGATCCTAAGATAGTGGCACTCACTGGAGTGTGTGAAGGTGGTGCCGATGAGTTGGCAAGACTAGTAACTCCCCCTAGAATAGGAGGGAGGTTTAGCAAGTGTCTGGAATGACAGGGGTTCTGTGGGTCCCCTATGATGTCCGACTAG
>ML865080.1:0-13491 GCA_009831015.1 Picea engelmannii
AAAAAACATTTGTTACGACAACATAATGAAAACTAAGAATTCTAACAATGAAAATAACGTTACAAAAACGAATAGGAAAATGCATGGATGACTCTACTTGCATTGAAAGTCATTTTCAAAATATCAACCATCATGAAGAAAATGGAACTTTGAAAGGTGTAACCGACTATTTTTCTAACTAGACCCCACTATACATTTTCCAAGAAAATAATGTTATCATTCGTTTGAAAAAAGGGAATAATTAACACCTTTGTGTCAACCTTGGGTTACGATTTTAGAGTCGAATAGTAGGGCCGACCTCCCTTGTAGATCTCGAGAGAAAACAACAATTGACGTCCATGGAAATCATTGGCCATCACAATTGCAACGTAGGGATTAGCATTGAAATTTAATTAATTAATTTCAAAAGTTGAACATCCCAATTTATTATAATTCGAATCGACTAGTTCAACGGATGAATGTTGTCATTCTCTTTCCTTAAACTAGCCTATATATTTTATTATATATAATTTGTATGTTTTTAGATTTTACCAAATCTTTTAAATGTGTGCAATGTTTTAAGTGAATCTTTTCCATTATCAAATCAATAAAAAAAAATTGTGAGTGTTGGAAATGAGGAGTTGTTTTTATATAAGTAATGATATGTTTATAGTAGTGTTATCTTTTTTTTTTCATTTTTTGAAAAAGTTCAAGGGAAAACTTAAGGACGCTACAAGCAAGTTGTCCAATGTCACTTCAACAACTTTACCCACACTTCTAGGTATGGATGACGGTTTCCTACCTAAGGGGATTCCCTATATTATACCCTAAGCCTATCGTTTAGCATAAGTGAAGAAAGAGGCTAGAATTTAGTTTATGCAAATGAAAACTTAATCAAAAGTTACTACTTGAATAAAGTTATTAATCTCAACTTTGAATTAACACGATATAAATATTTACTTTGAGATGGAGATAAGAGATTTAAACAATATACCTTTACAAGCTTTATTATAATGAAGTATTTAATCATGTCAATTTTCGATGCAATTAGTTCACTAGGAGGATTGCCCTCCCAATTTGAAGGTTTCCCACCAAAGTTGAAACCTTGGTAAATGTGTGTTTTCACATTCATTCAATTTGGCTGTTGGGAAAAGAGAGCAAGTTTCAGGGGTAGTCCTCAACCTAGTCATCTAGTTCACTTCAACAAACCTGCATGGTTTAATGGTTAATTGAGGCAACTTAGTCACTGCTTTAAACCCATCGAACAAAAGCAGTTTTTAAGGTTCCTTCAAGATCAATTCGTCATGTGTAGATTGGTTGAACAAGGAAACCCTGGAATATGTAAGGTTTAGCGTTGTTAACATGATTCATTGTTATTAATCTTAACATTCTTACTTTTGATATCTTCAAGTGTTCCCCCTTCCTTGATTTAGAAAACATATTGTTATTAACACTTTGTTAGCCCCAACTTCAATTCTAAGGTCTCTTGGCTTCAATGTATCACTTGAGTCTAGAGACATTTTCAATGCCATAGATCTAGACCAATGTGATTCAACACTTTCTTCAAGTATGGTTGCTTCCAAGTCTATCTCCTCATTGTCACTATGATCAGTTATTTTTCCACTGAGTGTTTGTTTAGGGATATTAGTGTACAATCTAGGTTGTTTTCCTCACGACTTTAGATCTTAGAACCTAAAGTATGTCTATACGAACAATACATTAGTGTACTTGGAATTTCCCTAGGCTTGATCAAGATTTGGGCCATCTTTTCTCATTCGATTCTCTACCTCAAACCATATTATACACACTATAGCACCATGTTTTCCCCTAATGTGTAATTATGATTAAGATTTAAAGATTGTCACTGATAGACATTGTAATTGTGTTTTATGATTAATGACAAATTTCCAACAAGCTTACTAAAGGATGAAGCCTTGAAGTATTGGCCATGATACCACGAGTGGGAATTGGTGGGGGGGAATTGGGAATTACCCTTCTTACCCCAAAGAATTTAACCTTCACTTAAGAAAAACCTTGATGACTAGATTTGTCTGAAGTACCCTACCTTCCTTTGTTCACAAGGAAAATTAGTTGATGAGATTTGACCTGGTGGTTGAAGCAGTTAAGGTTGCCTTCATAAATGTACAAGGGGAAGCAGGTGGTTCAGTTGAAGCAATCATCCCAAAGTACAAAAATTGCCCCTTCGATTTGGGAGCCTGACTCCATGAATCTTCTGACAGAAGCAAGTGAAGGAACCTGAGGAAGGAGAAAGAATGTTCCAAATGGGGCAAACACAAGAGGACAGGGAGAGAGATAGAAGGAAGCGCATGAGAGTGTGCACGCAAGAGGCACAAGCACACAAGCAAGAACAAAGGAAAATGGGAAGTTTCTATGAGGAAAATAGGAAGCTTACCTAGTGAACTTGTGGTCGAGCTAAAGCAGAGAAATTTCCCAGACCCGAATTTGAGCGAGAGGGTCGCGAGTGGATGCTTGTTGGGCAGTAACCGACACTAGTAATGGGAGGGCGTTGAGGGTCTATATAGAAGTGAAGGGAATTGAATCAAACAACAAGTGATTTGAAGATAACTAATCATGAATTTAAAGTAGGAGATTGGTATTTGTCCAACTCCATCCATACAAGTGAAACTCACTTGAAAATTACAAGAATCATAAACTTGCGCCCAATTTTTATGGTCCTTAGAAAATTAGGAAGAGAGTAGACCTAGTAGCCTATGCATTAGATATCTCAAACAAGGAAAAACTACATGATGTCTTCCATGTTTCGTGTTTGAAGAAAAAGTTGGTTCCAATCATTCCTATACAGAGAAAGTTACATCTTTTAGATTAAGAAGGGACACTAGTATTAGAACCCGTAGGTATCTTACAAATCAGAACCAAATTCCTTCATTTAAGAGAGGTCAACAAATACCTTATCAAATGGAGGAACCTACTGGAAGATGAAGCTACTTGGGAAAATAAATAATTCAGATCAAAACACTCATATTTACCAATGCTTTATGGACGAAGTATTTTAGGAGGGGATGACTTGTAAGATACCCAATATAACTAGGTAACTAAGGTAAATATAGTTATTAAACATACTTAATGAATAATCACAAATAACTAACTCGTGAAAAGACGTGTCTCATAATAATATATGTATAAATAAGAGAGAGACATGCAACTTGTAAAGCTCAGCTAAAAATAATAAATTTATATATAACTCATTAGAAACCATCCCTATATATATGTGTGTGTGAGAAAGAGTTTTCCTGCACTTTCCAAGGGTATCCTTCAAAGTCACCACCTCTTTGTATGTGGAATGTTCATGGTTGAAGTCCTTTTGTCATCTCATCTAGGATCTATCTTCCAAAAATTCATTTACCCTAAGTTGCCTTTATCTCATTGAGTTCCTATGCCTTACCATTCTAAATGCCCCTACCTTAGCCACACCTAACATTTTAGTTTTAGTGTTCTAGATTTGTACTTAATGGACTTTGTGTTTCTCAATATAGAAACTCAAAGAACATGATAACCATGTCAAGATTTGGCCAGCCTTTATAAATTGTATGTGATCTGCTAACATCGAATATATACTTTGGAAAAAAGAGTGAATGTTGATAACAAAACTCTGCTATACTATATAGTAATAAATGTTTTTGTTGAATTACCATTATATGCTTCTAGATTTGTACTCAATGAAATTTGTGTTTTTCTTATGATCACTGTGTTTTATTTGTATAATTGGTGTTTAATTTTGTATCAAAATATATATTTGGAAAATGAATGAAGAATGTATATTGAGGATGCAAGTTGATAGTAAAATTTTGTTATATTATATGTTATATAATGATATATATATTTTTTAATTTAGTATAATTTTTAGATAAATATTTACATGTCGAATTTTAGATAAAACTCATCGAAAAAAATAGTCAAGAAAAGATAAAAACATAAAACGTTTAGACTACATCTTTAATAATCAATGATCAAAAAATAATTTGTATTAAATGTTTTGTTTATTATGTATCCATTTACACTTTATTGTCTTTTGAAAATACTTCAAAAAACATTCATCAAAATACCACATTATATAAAATATATAAAATAGTATAGAGAAAAAATACCACATTATATAAAATAGTGTATAGAATGGACTCTCTTCAACTTAGATAGACATCTATTATGCCAAAATCACTCTAAATTTATACTTTGTACTCACCTATGTTTTAAACTCGTTTTTAAACTCTTACCATGAGAATGAGGCATACTACAATGAGAATATAAATGAAATTATAATGAAAGACATCACAATCCTGAAGCATACTACAATGAGAATGGAATCATATTGAAGGACATCAAAATCCATCAACCTAGTGAATGAACCATCGTGCTATTCATTCAACTTGTTCTTTTGGCTTAATATATTTATTACATTCAATCACTTGCTAAATTTTGTTTGCTTGCTTCGTCATTTGGAACCCATTTAATTTTTTTTATTGATGAATTAGCTCTGTCCTTTCTATATGTGGTGCATTAAGGGCATGTTATTTGCCCCTTGAGAACTATTTTCTAGGACTTCTAGGACTTCAGTTTAAGAAGCATTATTTTTCTCCTCTTTAACTATTTTTTTAATATTTTATTTGTGTAATTTGTTTTTATTTTTATTTTTTAGGTGTGGAATTTTTAAATTTGTTAGCTATTAAGAAAATAAAGAAAATTCTTAAATTTGTTAACTATTAAGAAAATAAAGAAAATTCTTAAATTTGTTAACTATTAAGAAAATAAAGAAAATATTTATTAGTAAAAGTTTCTGTAAAAGTTATTTTATTTATGTAGATTTTTAGGAAGGTGGTGGGTGGAGGTTTTTATGGAAGTTGAATCATGATGAGTCAATTTGAAATAAAGAACATTGGTGCTCCGTGATCACATGCACAGTGGAGAAGCAACATCCCAAAAAGATATTGATTCTCCACTTTGGTCAAGGAGCATTGGTGCTCCACATTGGTCTATGTACATAGTGCTCATAAACCAATACACACTAGAGTGTCAACAACTCAAAAGTACATCGATGCTCCACTTTGGTCCAAGTGCATTGGTGGTCTACTTCTACTGGAGAACGTTAGTGCTCTCCTTTGGTATGGGTGCACTAGTGCCCTCATTTAGTATGGAAGCATTGGTGCTCCCCATTGGCTAGGGAAAAACAATACTTCTAATACACCAAAGGGCCAAATAGTAATTAGTGTATTTTAACTTATTAAAATACGCAGGGAAAGCTACAAGACGGTTCTTAAAAAGAGGGAAAAGTGAAGGTTTGTTTTGTTTCGACATTTCACATGAGAGAATAGGAAGAGGAGGTGGCTCTATAAAAGGATGAAATACACATAGCCACAAATGCAAGGAAAGACAAACAATAGTGCAATAAGGTAACCCTTTTTTTCCCGCTTCATTAACTCATTTCTCCCCATTATTGATTTTATTTATGTTAATTTTCCATTTCTCACTAGTGTTCCTAATTTCTTAGCTAGTTTCACTTTTTTATGTTCATTTAAGGGTTTTGCCTATATTTTGTAGGTTAATGGTGAATTTGTTTTAGGGTCTTACATCAACGAATATGGCTAGCAAATGAGGGGCAAGTTCGACCAAGAAATGGGTACATTTTCGTGCAGCATGGGTGCATATCAAAAGAAGTTTTTAGCTTCCTTTAATTGCATATTCATGAGGTTTCTCTGAGTGGCATAGTGTTCTTCCCCGGTGATTTTGAAGCATTGGTGCTCCACTTTTTCCGATGCTCCCCATTGGTCGAGGGACAGAGGTGCTCCCCTTTGGTACAGGTGCACCGATGCTCCTAATACATGGAAGCAATGATTCACAATAATTCATTTTCTTTTATCTTGTTAAACTAGGTGGGAAAAACTACAAGACAACTCTTAAAAAGAGGAAAATGTGAGGGTTTTTTTTTTTCATTTTTACATTTCACATGAGAGAAAAGGAAGAGGAGGTGGTTCCACAAGAGAATGAAAATAAGAATAGCCACGAATGTAGGGGAAGACAAAGAGTTGCAACCATGCAATCATTTTTATCCCTTTTTATTATTTCATTCTCCTCGTTATTGATTTTATTTGTGTTATTTTTTATTTCTCACTATTGTTCTTGATTTCTTAGTTGGTTTCACTAGTTTTTATTTGTTGTTTTGAAGGTTTTTCCTCTATTTTGTAGGTTAATGGTGGAATTTATTTAGGGTTTTACATCAAAATATGGCCAACAAATGAGGGCAAGTTTGGGAAAGAAAGGGGCACATTTTGTGCATCATGGGTGCATGTCCAAAGGGGTTTTCACCTCCCTTTATTCACAAGGTTTCTCTGAGTTGTGTGGTGTTCCTCCTTGGTGTTCTTGGAGCATTAATGCTTCCCTTTTATAGGGAAGGGTCAATGCTCCATGTTGGTAGAGGAATATAAAAAACAAAGTCATAAAAAATGACAAGAAATATTGATTATTTATTAAGTATATATATTTTTTACAATAAACCAATAGTTTATTTATTTTTTGATATCACTAGTGCTTGATTGTGGCATTGGAGTATTAATGCTCCTATTTGATCTTGGAGAATCGATTTCGATGTGCTAGCGGACTTGGAGCATTGTTGCATTAGTTTGGTATAGGAGCATCGGTATCAATGCTTTGCTTTTCTATTGAAGTGTCGGTACATATAATTTAAAAAATATACAACACTTCCACCTGCCATTCAAAAACCTTTGCACCCATTAGCCTCGAGGGACTATAATGGCTTCTCTTAAGCTTTCACACTCTTACTCTATGTTCATGCGCCTCACATGTATGGATATATACCCCTAACTAGTTATTGTCTCTCGTCTAGTCAAACTTGACAAGAGGGAAATGCAAAGGCAAAAGTTAACTACTGCTAATATCTTCTACAAATTCTTCCATGAAAGGAGTCTATCATAATTGTGTCATGACTATGTAAGTACTTTGTCATAGAGTTGTCATAACTATGTAAGAAGAATATGTCATAATTGTCATAGAATCTATTATAACCTTAAACTACTAAAAAACAAAAGATGTCAAAGTGCCATAAGTGTAAGGAACCTATGATAGATGTGTGGGGGAATCTCTCCCAACTGGTACACCCATCCTACAAGGAATCCCCTCCAACACTCATCTGCCCTCTTCCTAGGAAAACAACTTAGAGCAACATAAATTTGACAAGGTGGATATACCATCTTATCTTTAAATATCGAGCATGGGTTGCTTTCTCCAACTTTGAGGTCATAATTTATTGTCCATTGATCATTAAATTTTTGTTTAAATTTTTAGCACCTTTTTAGTGAGAAACACTTCTCGTGTTATTCAAATTACTTCGTAACTTATCTAAATTAATTACTTATTATTTTGTTTGAATGCCTCATGAATCACCTCAATGAGACAAATATTGTGTGATGGCGGCATACATTTAAAATCTCTATATGTGCAAGATGGAAATGTGATAGGGAGGGGGATTTATTACTCTTAACCATGACTTGAACACGACAAGGTGACAGGGAGGGGGCTTTATCACTCTTAACCACGACTTGAACACTCTTAAGGATAGTCTAGTGTATGACCTTTTGGACATTTAGTTGGTTGTGCTCCATGCAAAGTGGCAACCTAGCTAAGAACTACAACATGCAACTGAATTGTGGTATTGGGGAAAAATCTCATCAATTTCAAAGTTATGTGCAAGAAACAAGGATGTAAATGACCAAAACTAGGCACACTAAAAGTGTTCACAAGTTGTGGCAAAGACAAGTGGTTGGATTAAACACTCGTAATATGTAGCTTCAACGTCTATTTGTCTTTTTATTGTATGTGGCTCTCGATTCATTCGTTCCATTTTGTTTACACATTTATGCAACTTGCCTCCTCCCAAAAAAGATGTGGAGGGACTTCCTTTCTTGAGGCTCTTGTTGATTCTTGGTATGGATAGTTATTTTGGAGGGAATAAAGTTATTTACTTATTTTTTAAATAGATACATTTGTAGGAAATAGTAGGTAACATAATACATCACTATTTTTAGAGAGCAAGAGCAGTTTCCTAGTAAGCTACTTATGACCTCATTACCCTAGGATTGTTGAGGAAGAGTGAACAATGGCATCTTCATCCACCCACGTGTTTTCTCAAACAGAGTGAAGAGATTGCACCAATTCCTCATCCTACATATACTTATATGAGCTATGTCCTAAATCATACAATGTTCATCATGCATATCTTGTAAGCATTCATAAATAATCGATCAAATAATAATCATGGGCTTTTGAAAGAAGGCAATCAAAATATCCAACATACAAAAATCTAGCAAGATAGGTAAACCAAGCCATGGTTGTAAAACTTATAAAATAGGGCTTAGATAATTCACATTACTACTGTAAATCTTCTTAATTAAGGTTTCATCACATGTGCTTAATCAACACTCCTTTTGTAGAACACTAGATAAACATAGAACCCTCAACTATGGGGCAGAAATAATATTTCGAGCAACAAAAGTGAGCATCAAATGCAAATGTTTGAGGAAAAGGCTTCAAACCATGGATTAAACCTCCATTCCACTATCCACAAAAAAAGTAACGAGATGTGTCAAATTAATTATCTTCTAAAGAAAACACGATGTGTCATGGACTTCATCAATTTCCCTTTACTTTGTGAAGTGAACTTTGTGGTTCACTTCATGAGAACATCATGAACGTATAAAACAATCCCTAATATCAATGTTAAATAATGTTGATTTATTATATGAATATATATGAGATTGATGATTGATTTAGTATAATGGACATGTATATAAATACACGTAGTAGGTGATAAGTAATGTCCTTGGCAAAGGGAATGACTTATCATTATTACACATTGATCATTACGTTACACAATAATCATCTTATGTCTATTATTAAATTATTACTATTTATTATGCAATAATTACTACATTATAACCCTTGTTGTAATATACCCTAGGTTTATTACAATTCTTCCCCCCTTAAAAATGTTTTGTCCTCAAAGCATGGGTAGGGAAAACAATTTTCGAAAGAATGAACCTTCTTCTCGTAACTTGCAACTATTTGATAAGGTTGAGGACACAAAGCGATATGATGTTCGAAGCCTTGAACAAAATTGGTGCATTGAAAAAAATCAATCCATCCAAGGTGGATTCTTTTGGGAACTCTCTGATTATAAGATTTTGAATTCAATCTTCTTTGTTGTTGACTTAAATGTTGATATATCTTTGGATGCTTAGATATGTAAACACAACATTGACTCTCGTTAGGTACCTTGGGATATTGGTATGTTGATTATTGCATACTACAACTTCTATGATTTCGGTGTCGATATGGTACCTTGATAAGTTGATCTTTCTTGATCTCAAGTTTAATCTTGGCATGATGATATACCTAGGGTATATTAGAACTAGGGTTATAATGTAGTAATTATTATGTAATAAATAACAATCATGTAATAGTAGTCATAGGACAATTATTATGTAATGTGTCATCAATGTGTAATAATTATAAGCCACACCCTTTGCCAATGAAACTTTTGTATGTCAAGACATTATTGGTGCTCATCCTATTGGTAACACTTGTGGACACTTTCCTTGTAAGTTACTCTTTTGTTAAGAAATCCTTTTTGGGTAGTTCTCTTGTTGGCCCTCCTTGTGGGAAAACTCTTTTCAAGAAAGTTATACTCAACAAACCGCTTATTGAGAGATGTTCTTGTTTGTTGTTAGTAGATCTTCTTGTATTGAACTCCATCATTGGTAACCATGTTGTCTACATAATGTCTTATTTACTAAGTACCTTATTAAAGTATTCATTTTACACCATTACATTAACAATTTATGTGTGTTTACCCCTCCATTAACCATCAAATTCTTACCATGTTTGTGGCAATGAATCTATGTATTCTGGATCATTTCTTATTATGGGAATAAAGAGTGGATTGGAGTTATTGCAAAGTTTTTTTTTTCTTTCTCTTTTTCTCTTTTTCTCTTTTGTTTTGGTGGTTCACTTCATAAAAACATCATGAATGCATAAAATAATCCAGTATATCCATATTAAATAATATTTATTTATTACATGAATATATATGAGATTAATGATCGATTGAGTAAAATAAACATGTATATAAATACACTTAGCATGTGATAAATCATATCCTTGAAAAACGACATAACTTATCATTATTACACATTCATAATTATATTACATAATAATTGTCTTATAACTATTATTACATCATTATTATTATTTATTACATAATAATTACTACATTATAACCTTCCATAAAACTCAACTAAAATCCCTTCAAATACAAGACAATGAATGTACACAACTAAAACAATGCATGTACACATTAACAATCTAAAGTATAAAGTAGGTTAGTCACAAATGATCAACAAATTTATTTAATATTAAAATATCGAAATTGAATTGGATTGGCCCACTACTAAAAAGCAATAGATAAAACATAAAACCCTTCCCCAAAAAAAATATTAATATTAGGAAAATGATGCTCTAATTGAAAAAGATAGCATTAGAAACAAATTAGTAGTTGGACCACTAATGAAGCGGTGATTTGAAAAACATTATAAGGCCAAAAGGTGAGGATGTCTCCCATATCTAAGAAATATAAGTGGGGATTCTAATAATATTATTAGATAAAGGTGAGGAGGACGGCTATATTTAATAAATATGAAGAAACATCAATAGTACTAATTTATTTATTATTGGAAATTGTATTAAAATTGTTTATGTTGTGTAAATTTGTAAATTTTGATAGGGTAAACGAATTTCTAAGTTATTATTTTAACAATTTGATATTGCAAATTCAAATTTATAAATTATTTTAATAATTTGAGTGAGTTTAATAGTTAAGAATATGTGTTTACTCTTAAAAGGTCACATGTTCAAATCAAGAAGGGGTAGGGTATGTATACTTCTGTAAACTTTATTAGTAAAATCGCGTGGGCACTAATTTATTTATTGTTAGAAATTGTATTAAAATTGTTTATATTTTGTAAATTTGTAAATTTACTGTGTATTCCATATGTTCGTAAATCTTAAATTGATGATAAAACATCTTTCATTTTATCGATATCATTTTTCATTGTACATTGTTAATACAAAATGATAAACAAGTGAAATTAGTAGCCCCTTAAAATTGTTTTAATATAATAGTTTTTTTTAAGTAAAAAACAACCATTGGAGATTTCTATACAACTTGAGTAGGCCTAATGGTTAAGAACATGTGTTTCCTCCTAACAGGTCACAAGTTCAAATCCAGAGGGGGGTAGGGTATGTATACCTCTGTAGACTTTACCAGTCAAATCGTTGGGTGGAGGGGGTCCCTTATCCCACAAACGAGGGGGTCTCATACACCAATATATACATCAAAATTACATCCAACATTGATCGGGGTCTGCCACATGGAAAACCAGAGCCCCTATAAGTTGAAAGATTTAAAAAATATGCATTATCGACTCTCCAAAATTTATCACAAAGGTTTCCCCCAAAAGGGATTATAATTTGTCTAAAACTATCCATAATTAACCAAAAAAGATTGAGAAAAGACATATTGCAATAATCATATTGCCTGCAATAAACTTCATGGCTCAGGACCAAGAAGGAATTCTTTCTTGACAACTTCAATTATCAATTCAACTTCCATATCGTGTTCTTTAGTGTTGTCATCAACGTGGGGTTCCTCCTGCAATGCAATTGGGTTTCCTTTAGTGCCCTTCGAACCTCATGATGGAGTATATTGTTGTTCAGTTATGCCTGCCTCCTCCCTAACTTGAGAGACTGTAATTCCCATCCCAAAGACTACCTGGCACATTGCCTTGAATTTTCCTTCAAAAATTTGAATGATATGAAGAATGTCTTGGATGTCCTTCCTTGTATGGCCCAAGGCTTGGGAAATCAAGGTTTTTGTTAGCCAATATGTTTCTGCTAACTTGAAAAATTTAGTTCTCCTTAATCTAGTGTGTAATGGGTCATTCACCCATCCTTCAACCTCATTTAGAATATGGTCTTTGGAAAGGTTTTGTTGCATTTCCCACACCTCCTTCTCCAGTTCTTCAACCTCTTCCCTAGCCTTTGTTGGAACTTTGTATTTATACAGTTTCTTAGCCTCCCATGCCTCCTTTGCAGCGCAGAAGGAGAGTATAAGGTCCTTAGATGAGGATGGTATATCCTCCAAAGATCATGCCTTCCTTTTCCTAGAGCCCACCTTGTTGGTTCCCCTCCATGCCATACCAACCAAAGCACAAGCCCTTCTAAATAACCAAGACCACCCCACCAACTGCTGAGTGAAGTTAGAGAGGGACAAAGTAGACATAGGGACACCCAAGGAGATGACAAAACCTTTGTATAAGAGAGGAAAACACAACTAGACGAACACCTAACACTGAGAGACATAACTTGACCCGCTTTCAGACTCGCCACAGAGACCATCCAGAGCATCCCCAGGAGATAAGGATCCCACCAAAAGATTAACAGGGCCCTCAAATAGGTGACCAGAGTGGCAGAGCCAGAAGGGTCGTTCCCCCTCACCAAAAGCATAAACCGAAACAAGGAATTAAACAATGAGTTCCACAGATAGAGAGAAATACCTGGTGGTGAGGGCGAACCAAGCACTAGCAGGTTCCCTCGTCTAGCCCAACTCCATTCGCCATGCAACTCCACCCTGATTAATCATGATTAATTTCTAGACCATTCCCATAAGGATTTCACCCACATGCAGAACCATTATGGTTTCTAAACCTGCTCCCACTCACCATTCCCATAAGGATTTCACCCCCATGCAGAACCATTATGGTTTCTAAACCTGCTCCCACTCACCATTCCCATCTATCATGTTTCCCCACATCACAAATGATCACACTTTGTCGTTCACAATCGTCTTCTACCATCTCCTCATTGTATCCATAATCCTCCCTCTTGTTTGTGATCATCGTGATGGTCGAAAGTGGGTGAAGGACGTTTTCGTCCCTCCACATCATGTCCTCTGTTCCATGCTAGTCGTCAACACCTCCACACACATTGGGCTCCACACAATCTATTCGGATAACAAGGTGGCTGTTGAAACCTTTGTTCGTTCCCCCCCTTTTAGTCACCCCATTCGTGTAATTTTAATGTAGTAGTTGTGCATAGCCCAAACATTTTGTAAAATGCATTAATTTATTAATTATATACAACAAAAAGCTAAAGTCATTACGAAACATGTGGCTTAATTGACAATGTATTACTTCTACATAACCTAAAAGCAACAGTGAAGCCACACAATGACTACTCCATGCCTATAAGAGTTGAAGTAGAATTGGAGAGATCTAGGCATTAACAACTATTGATAAAGCATTGACCATGTCACAAGTGTAAATTGAAGTATTCAAAATGTTTCAGACATAAAATTATGAAAATAATTTTTCTAACATATTAACTCGAACCATAACACTTTAAAGTATG
>ML865080.1:17836-35781 GCA_009831015.1 Picea engelmannii
AACAATGTGACCTACCTTTCCATACTATGTTCTTTCCATGCCTTCTTCACCACCCACCACATTTCTTATCAATGTTTATATATCTAATTAATATTAGTTGATAATTGTTGAATATATATATATATATATATATAATTTGAAGTCATTGATGGTGTTATTAGAGCACCAACTTCTCCAAGTTTGATTGTTTGCTAAAAACAAAACCTAGAATGTCAGTGTAAGAATTCAAGATGTTTTATTGAATGAGTTACAACTATAGTTACCAAGTTTACTATAAAAACACTAAGTTTTTTCATCGCTTTGCAAGCTTTAGGAGAAACAAAAAATATATTTGGGAGGTTAAAGATGATAACAGGGAAATCCACATGGGACAACAGGCTATTAAGGACGAAGCAACCAAATATTTCAAGTCTTTTTTCAGTGATACAGGTCAGAATGTAATACTAGATCAGATTAACTCAGTTAAACTGTTCACAAACTTTTTGATTGTTGACGATCTTCATAATCTAGAAAAGGTTGTGAAGAAAGAGGAAATCTATGAGATTCTGAAGGGTTTTACCAGAGATAAAATCCATGGACCGTTGAATTCTTCCTTAATTTCTTCTAGTTGGTTGGTCAAGATTTACTTGATATGGTAGAGGAATCAAGAGTCAGAGGGGAGGTTATTTCTTCGATAAACTCAACATTCATAGCCTTAATTCCAAAGGTAAATAAACCTTCTTTTTTCAGTGACTTTCGGCCCATAGCGCTATGTAACTTACGTTATAAGATTATAGCTAAAGTTATATCCAAGAGGATTCGACCAATCTTGTCCAGAGTACTTTCTGAAGAACAGTTTGGGTTTCTCAAAGGTAGACAAATTCTGGACGCAGTCAACACGGCTCAGGAATGTCTACATAGCATTAAAAATAAGAAGTTACAAGCCATTATTCTGAAATTAGATTTGAAAAAGGCCTATGACTGTACAAATTGGGACTTTCTACGATTAATCCTGCTCCAATGTGGTTTTGGATTACATACTACCAATTGGATAATGGCATGCATTACTTCAACTTCTTATGCTATACTGATAAACGGTGAGGCATCTACCTTCTTCAAAAGTAGTAGAAGCATGAGGCAAGGATGCTTGCTCTCGCCTCTACTTTTCATTTTAGTTATGGAATCCCTTAGCCTCTCATTAAATAAAGCACGAGCTGAGGTCTCGCTCGCATGAATAAAGGTTTCTAGACTGTTAAAGGTCCTTCATCTCTTATTTGTAGATGACATTCTTATAATTTCCAAAGCATCTCCAGTCGAATGGGTCTTGATTCAGTCTATTCTACATGTTTTCTGTTGGGCTTATGGATTGGTAATAAATATTCAAAAATCTGTATACATGTTCTCGAGAGTTCCTCGGGAAACCTTACAATCTCTTAAAGATATTCTCCCTTTCACAAACAAAGAATTATCTACAGGTTTTAAATATTTGGGATATCATATGAAGCCAGATCAATATAAGGAGGAAGATTGGCAATGGCTTATTGACAAGTATGAGGCAAGGCTAAACCATTGGTGCAACAAATGGCTCTCTATGGGGGGGCAACTAGTCCTAATTAAAGTTGTATTGGAGAGCCTCCCTGTATATTGGATGACTCTTGCTCACTTATTGATTTCGATTCTAAATAAGATTCGAAGGTTGAGTTTTACTTTTCTCTGGTGAGGTAATAAAAACAAGAAGAGTTATCATTTATGCAACTAGGTTTTCATTTCAAAACCGAAACATTATGGTGGTTGGGGGTTGCACAATATTTTTATCTTTTACAGGGCTCTGGCATCAAACACTCTTTGGCGAGCCTTGATGAAGTTGGGACTGTGGAAAAGAGTGCTCAAAGACAAATATTTTCCACGTGGAACTATTTTATCATGGTTACGTTCTGCAGAAGCTTATTCATCCTATGGTTCACAGTTGTGGAAAAATATTCGAAACACTTTACCGACAATTCTTCATTGGATAGCCTAGAGACCGGGATCATGACATTCAATTTCAGTTGTTCGTGAAGCAATTATGGGGATGGGTCTGGACTCATACTTATCACAAGATTTGATAAATATCCTCAACCAAAAGAACATCCATCTTCTTTTCAGACGAGTCGAGTATCGACTAGGGAATCGATGTCTCAAAGCTAGGTTTGCAGTGATGATCTAGGATTGGAAGCAAATATTTTTAATGAATGGGACTCCTACAGAAGACACTTGATAGATTCAGGTATTAAGCTCATGGACAAACCAGATGGACTTATATGGATAGGTGGGGATAAATCAGGACAAATCACAATTAAAAATGTCTATGAAGCTATATCAAATAATATCTAGAACTATAAGATAGGTGGTTGGAGAAGGATAACGTGGACCTAGGAATTCCCTCTGAAACTAAAACTATTTGTGTGGCTCTCAGTTGAAAATAAAATCTTGACATGGGAAAACTTGCAGAATAGAGGATGGCAGGGACCAGGTATGTGTTACCTATGTAGACAACAAAGAGAAACAAACAATCATATTTTTGTCATCTATGATTATACTACCACTGTATGGGCAGAGATTAAAAAAATGTTTAATCTCAATCATGATTGGACTAGCAATTCCTTGGTGGACTGTTTCCAAAACTAGGCTTCACAGAATTCTATTTATCAAGCCCTTCCCGCTTTTACTTGTTGGAATATTTGGATGGATCGGAATAAAGCACTCTTCGAGGACAGGAATCCATCTGTGCAACGTGTTGTTTATACTGTTATAGGAGTTGTGGGCATGAAGAGAAAAATTACAAAAGTTTTTAAACCCAAGATTTCCACTACACATCTTCCTGTAGATAAAATTCTTGCCTGGTTTGACGGGGCTGCCCAACAAAATGGAACTCTTTGTGGCATTAGAGGACTCATAAAGATAGATGATCATTCAGAATATAGATGGACATTAAATTGTGGCAGGGGCACCAACTCCAGGGCTGAGCTCATGGGAGCCTGGGCAAGTTTATTACTTGCTACAAGACTTTCTATTTATGAGCTATATGTCCTGGGAGATTCCAAGATTGTTATAGACTGGCTCAATAGAAAAGGATCTATTTTGGTGGCTAATCTAGATGGTTGGAAGGAAAGAATCAATGATCTCATTCCTTTCTTCAGATCCATTACCTTTGCTCACATCTATCCAGAAGAAAATAAGGAGGTTGATCATCAATAAAAAAAGGCACTTCACCTTTGTCCAAGCCATATATCATACAGTCAATGGGTGGATGGCCAAGAGGGCCCCTCTCTTTTCTTACATATGTACTAAGTATTATAGTCTATGATTCAAGACTTAGCTTTTTGTCGTAAGGTTGGATTTTCTTCAATGTTTGGGAGGACTATGAAGATTTACAACATTATCTATAGGGTTGGGTACAATGTTCTTTCTTTGTATTGACGTATGTTTAGACAACTTCTCTTTTTTGAAGTAAAAGGTCGAAGATCTGTTCGTTTTGAGAACTGATATGTAAACAATTTATATTATAATTAATATAAAGTGCAATTTTCATTGGAAAAAAGTTTTCATTTAGATTCGGATTTGAATTTAATATAATACAAAAGAAAAATAGAATGAAGAATTATGTACATAAAATAATCGATAGTGTGTATCTTAACTTCAACAACATACGTATTAAAACTTGTAAATTCAAATTTGAATTTAATATGATACAAAAAAAAATTAGAATGAAAAATTATAGTACAGAAAAATAACTAAGTGTGTATATTAACTTCAGCAACATACCTATTAAAACTTGAATTTGTTGGGCCTTTGGAATTCCACATTCAAATGCCAATGAGGACGACGTCCCTCTCAAATGCTAAGGGACAAGATTTAATGACAATCAACCTCCATGGAAAGTGCTAGGCACCGTGTGGGCGGAACTATGGAGCTTAAAATTTTTATCATTAAAAAATATAAAATTAATTTAGCTATTTAATATGATCATAATCTTAACATCATGCCAGCCAAATAGTTCTATTGATTCATCCTTCAATAACAATTAAACCTACAAAATTACCTTTTATGGAGACAATATCAACTCACACACTACAAGATTTTGGCATCGAAGAAGTTCATGATTGTTGAATAAGAAAAAGAAGGTGAAGAACCAAGGATGATGTAAAGAATCATAATTATTGCCTTGTAAATCTAACATAGCTTTTTTTATTAACTTAATTTAATCATGATTATATTTTTGCTTTTTTCTAACACATTTTTTTTTAATTAAAGTTATGTTTCCTTACGCCCCCGGGGGGCAGCTCAATTGGCAAGTGCCGTGAAAATGAAGTTCCATGAGGTTTCGAGTTCAATTCCCCTCGGCTTACAATGTGTGTCGCGTAAGGGGCGTCGTGAGCACACCTGGAAGTTATAGTGGTAGCAGTTGGATAACACAACCACGTGTAACGCGAGCGCGTGCCCAACTAGTTGTTGATTCCTCTAAACATTATAAAAATAAAAATAAAGTTATGTTTCCTTACATGGAGAGAAGCAAGGTACTTAGTGGAAGATATTTTTATTTACACATTAAAATCCACAAAAACATCAAGTTGAATACTATTTGTATAATTGCAATGACTTTTAATCTGGATCCAACTATTCAAGCCAAATATTGATGGGTTGGTCCTTCTTTAACGAAGCTTGCCAGAGAGCTGATAGGGTATGGCTTTATCCTGTACTTTTCAAATTTCGTTTCATATTCTTTTAAAGCAAACTTTGGAGAATGAATAAATAATAGGGGGGGTTGTTGGCTCTGTTTTAGCTATTAAAGATGGCTAAACAAAAAGAGGTAAATTCCTTGAAAATGTTAGGTGACTCTTCCAAGGAAAAGAGTAGATTACTGATGTGTCCATGTCTATGTTAACCCTACAAATTCAAGATATAGTGCCATCCTTTGGTAATATTGAAGCTCACCATATTTCTCGGGAATTAAACATGTAAGCAGATGCTTTATCCCAATAGGGATTGGAACTGCAACTAGATATTTTTGTCATGATTCAGAAAGAAGTTGATTCAAAAAATATCATTGGTGAGAATTTATGTGACTTCTAACTTTAGACTTTTAACATCATCAGTGGATAAAGTTAATGAGTCTTAGGATCTCATACTTATTTTATTTTACTTTGATGAAAAAGTGTTCCCGAGTAATGGGATGATTTTGTAACTAAGTCAAAATATAGATATTTTGAGAAGTTTATTCTAATGCTTATGGTGAACAATTTATGGTCAAAATTGACAAGGGAGGTTGGTCTTCTCGTTTTTATGGCTATGTTCAACATATAAGAAATGTACTTATTTTTTTCTTAAAATAAAGGTATGTTGTTTTCTTGGGAAAAAAAATGCAATGACTTTTAAATAGCAATTTGTTAAATACAAACACTTTGTTTCAATTGAATTAATTCGATAAAAGTGCAGAGTTTAAGTGAAATCCTCTTAAAGTTGAGTATTCAAAACTAGTTATGAAGTGAGATAATAAAAAACTAACAAAATGTAATAATCTCCATAATTGTTTTAGTTTAAGGGTAGATATCATAACTCGTTGTTTGCTACTTGGGGGGTTGTATTTTGAAGTGAATCCAGGGTTTTTCTATCGTGTTGGGATCTGACTAATACTAATATTTGGACTTAAACTTAAAATCTTTCAAAACTTAAAAAAAACAACAAAATAATTTTACTAATTTACCAACAAACCTAAATTATTATTTTTAATATATTAATGAATATAAATATGTTTTACCTATTTTTAAAATTATTTATTTAATAAATAACATGTAGTGATTATATACAACCTGAGTGGGTTAAATGGCTAAGAACATGTGTTTCCTCTTAAGAGGTCACATGTTCAAATCTAGAGGGGGGTAGGGTATGTATACCTTTGTAGATTTTACCAGTAAATCGTTGGACGAAAAAGGTCTCATATAAAAGTAATCCATGCTAGCTTTAGCCATCCTTGAATAACCAACAAATTTATAAGCTTTGAATTCAAATAAAATCTTAACTACATGTATGTATGATGTGTGTTGACTAATAAAAATAATTTGTTGGGCATCTTTATGCCAAAAAGCTTGGAGATCTCAACCACGGTATTGTACTTGCCTCCAAACTTAATAAGTAGTGCTAGTCATTCATTTTTGTAAGGGATCAAACATGGTTATAATAATTTTTTTAACATTGAACTTATGATTTAAGAACTCCCAATTAAGGGGATAGAACATGGTTATAATAAATTTTTTTAACATTGATGTTATGATTTAAGGACTCCAAATTAAAAATACAAAGAAGAAGATGATATTTTAAAGATATGAATTAAGAATACAAAGAAGAAAATTAAGAAGATGTTTTAAAGATATGGATGAAAAAAAAAAAAAAAAAAAAAATTTATATTATTGTAAAGGTTTTGAATGTTTTAATAGACAATAAACATATTGATATAACATGGTTATAATAATTTTTTTAACATTAATGTTATGATTTAAAAACTCCCAGGAATACAAAGAAGAAAATATTTTAAAGATATGAATTAAGAATACAAAGAAGAAAATCAAGAAGATGTTTTAAAGATATGAATGGAAAAACTAAGAAAATGAAGAATTATATTATTGTCTGGAAATTTTAATAGACAAAGAAACATAGTGATGAATCTTTATAAATAAAGTAATGTGAATGAAATAATTATAATGAATGTAGTGATTGTGATGAGGATGTGTACTTTTTCCACGGGAAAGTTTCTCGTTTATATTCATCAGTATATAAACATTTTACATAGCAGCCATTACATAATTCGTCCCGGAGACCCAGCAGGGTTTGACCTCAAGACCTCCTCCCAACACTTCGAGAAAGGTACTGTCTTACCAATCGCACTGTCTCAGGGATGAGGATGTGTACTTATATTAATGAAAATTGTGTTATAAATGTGAGAGATTAAATATTTATAGGACATTTTTATCTAGAACATTATTTATGAGAAGTTTGTTGGGTTTTTTTTAACAAATGATATTGGGTTACAGACACTTAAAAAATCTAGACATGTTAAGGGTTGGTGTGGTTTAGGTCATCCCTTGGGTAGGATGTACAGGTTGAGTGAGCCTAATGATTAAGAACATGTGTTTCCTCCTAGGAGATCATAGGTTGAAATCCAAAGGGGAGCAAGGTATGTACACTTCCATAGACTTTAGTAATCATATCGCTACGCGGAGGGGGATCCCTTATCCCACAAACAAAAATATCTCATACACCAATTTGAAGTCTATAATCTTAAAACTAGATTATTATTATTATTATTATTATAAGTATAAATAAAATAGTGAAAAAAATCATAACATTACACAAAATTCAATTACGTCATAACAATACATCACAGTATGAACGAAGTTAAAGTTACTCTTAGTGAAATTCTTAAAAAACATTTGTTACGACAACATAATGAAAACTAAGAATTCTAACAATGAAAATAACGTTACAAAAACGAATAGGAAAATGCATGGATGACTCTACTTGCATTGAAAGTCATTTTCAAAATATCAACCATCATGAAGAAAATGGAACTTTGAAAGGTGTAACCGACTATTTTTCTAACTAGACCCCACTATACATTTTCCAAGAAAATAATGTTATCATTCGTTTGAAAAAAGGGAATAATTAACACCTTTGTGTCAACCTTGGGTTACGATTTTAGAGTCGAATAGTAGGGCCGACCTCCCTTGTAGATCTCGAGAGAAAACAACAATTGACGTCCATGGAAATCATTGGCCATCACAATTGCAACGTAGGGATTAGCATTGAAATTTAATTAATTAATTTCAAAAGTTGAACATCCCAATTTATTATAATTCGAATCGACTAGTTCAACGGATGAATGTTGTCATTCTCTTTCCTTAAACTAGCCTATATATTTTATTATATATAATTTGTATGTTTTTAGATTTTACCAAATCTTTTAAATGTGTGCAATGTTTTAAGTGAATCTTTTCCATTATCAAATCAATAAAAAAAAATTGTGAGTGTTGGAAATGAGGAGTTGTTTTTATATAAGTAATGATATGTTTATAGTAGTGTTATCTTTTTTTTTTCATTTTTTGAAAAAGTTCAAGGGAAAACTTAAGGACGCTACAAGCAAGTTGTCCAATGTCACTTCAACAACTTTACCCACACTTCTAGGTATGGATGACGGTTTCCTACCTAAGGGGATTCCCTATATTATACCCTAAGCCTATCGTTTAGCATAAGTGAAGAAAGAGGCTAGAATTTAGTTTATGCAAATGAAAACTTAATCAAAAGTTACTACTTGAATAAAGTTATTAATCTCAACTTTGAATTAACACGATATAAATATTTACTTTGAGATGGAGATAAGAGATTTAAACAATATACCTTTACAAGCTTTATTATAATGAAGTATTTAATCATGTCAATTTTCGATGCAATTAGTTCACTAGGAGGATTGCCCTCCCAATTTGAAGGTTTCCCACCAAAGTTGAAACCTTGGTAAATGTGTGTTTTCACATTCATTCAATTTGGCTGTTGGGAAAAGAGAGCAAGTTTCAGGGGTAGTCCTCAACCTAGTCATCTAGTTCACTTCAACAAACCTGCATGGTTTAATGGTTAATTGAGGCAACTTAGTCACTGCTTTAAACCCATCGAACAAAAGCAGTTTTTAAGGTTCCTTCAAGATCAATTCGTCATGTGTAGATTGGTTGAACAAGGAAACCCTGGAATATGTAAGGTTTAGCGTTGTTAACATGATTCATTGTTATTAATCTTAACATTCTTACTTTTGATATCTTCAAGTGTTCCCCCTTCCTTGATTTAGAAAACATATTGTTATTAACACTTTGTTAGCCCCAACTTCAATTCTAAGGTCTCTTGGCTTCAATGTATCACTTGAGTCTAGAGACATTTTCAATGCCATAGATCTAGACCAATGTGATTCAACACTTTCTTCAAGTATGGTTGCTTCCAAGTCTATCTCCTCATTGTCACTATGATCAGTTATTTTTCCACTGAGTGTTTGTTTAGGGATATTAGTGTACAATCTAGGTTGTTTTCCTCACGACTTTAGATCTTAGAACCTAAAGTATGTCTATACGAACAATACATTAGTGTACTTGGAATTTCCCTAGGCTTGATCAAGATTTGGGCCATCTTTTCTCATTCGATTCTCTACCTCAAACCATATTATACACACTATAGCACCATGTTTTCCCCTAATGTGTAATTATGATTAAGATTTAAAGATTGTCACTGATAGACATTGTAATTGTGTTTTATGATTAATGACAAATTTCCAACAAGCTTACTAAAGGATGAAGCCTTGAAGTATTGGCCATGATACCACGAGTGGGAATTGGTGGGGGGGAATTGGGAATTACCCTTCTTACCCCAAAGAATTTAACCTTCACTTAAGAAAAACCTTGATGACTAGATTTGTCTGAAGTACCCTACCTTCCTTTGTTCACAAGGAAAATTAGTTGATGAGATTTGACCTGGTGGTTGAAGCAGTTAAGGTTGCCTTCATAAATGTACAAGGGGAAGCAGGTGGTTCAGTTGAAGCAATCATCCCAAAGTACAAAAATTGCCCCTTCGATTTGGGAGCCTGACTCCATGAATCTTCTGACAGAAGCAAGTGAAGGAACCTGAGGAAGGAGAAAGAATGTTCCAAATGGGGCAAACACAAGAGGACAGGGAGAGAGATAGAAGGAAGCGCATGAGAGTGTGCACGCAAGAGGCACAAGCACACAAGCAAGAACAAAGGAAAATGGGAAGTTTCTATGAGGAAAATAGGAAGCTTACCTAGTGAACTTGTGGTCGAGCTAAAGCAGAGAAATTTCCCAGACCCGAATTTGAGCGAGAGGGTCGCGAGTGGATGCTTGTTGGGCAGTAACCGACACTAGTAATGGGAGGGCGTTGAGGGTCTATATAGAAGTGAAGGGAATTGAATCAAACAACAAGTGATTTGAAGATAACTAATCATGAATTTAAAGTAGGAGATTGGTATTTGTCCAACTCCATCCATACAAGTGAAACTCACTTGAAAATTACAAGAATCATAAACTTGCGCCCAATTTTTATGGTCCTTAGAAAATTAGGAAGAGAGTAGACCTAGTAGCCTATGCATTAGATATCTCAAACAAGGAAAAACTACATGATGTCTTCCATGTTTCGTGTTTGAAGAAAAAGTTGGTTCCAATCATTCCTATACAGAGAAAGTTACATCTTTTAGATTAAGAAGGGACACTAGTATTAGAACCCGTAGGTATCTTACAAATCAGAACCAAATTCCTTCATTTAAGAGAGGTCAACAAATACCTTATCAAATGGAGGAACCTACTGGAAGATGAAGCTACTTGGGAAAATAAATAATTCAGATCAAAACACTCATATTTACCAATGCTTTATGGACGAAGTATTTTAGGAGGGGATGACTTGTAAGATACCCAATATAACTAGGTAACTAAGGTAAATATAGTTATTAAACATACTTAATGAATAATCACAAATAACTAACTCGTGAAAAGACGTGTCTCATAATAATATATGTATAAATAAGAGAGAGACATGCAACTTGTAAAGCTCAGCTAAAAATAATAAATTTATATATAACTCATTAGAAACCATCCCTATATATATGTGTGTGTGAGAAAGAGTTTTCCTGCACTTTCCAAGGGTATCCTTCAAAGTCACCACCTCTTTGTATGTGGAATGTTCATGGTTGAAGTCCTTTTGTCATCTCATCTAGGATCTATCTTCCAAAAATTCATTTACCCTAAGTTGCCTTTATCTCATTGAGTTCCTATGCCTTACCATTCTAAATGCCCCTACCTTAGCCACACCTAACATTTTAGTTTTAGTGTTCTAGATTTGTACTTAATGGACTTTGTGTTTCTCAATATAGAAACTCAAAGAACATGATAACCATGTCAAGATTTGGCCAGCCTTTATAAATTGTATGTGATCTGCTAACATCGAATATATACTTTGGAAAAAAGAGTGAATGTTGATAACAAAACTCTGCTATACTATATAGTAATAAATGTTTTTGTTGAATTACCATTATATGCTTCTAGATTTGTACTCAATGAAATTTGTGTTTTTCTTATGATCACTGTGTTTTATTTGTATAATTGGTGTTTAATTTTGTATCAAAATATATATTTGGAAAATGAATGAAGAATGTATATTGAGGATGCAAGTTGATAGTAAAATTTTGTTATATTATATGTTATATAATGATATATATATTTTTTAATTTAGTATAATTTTTAGATAAATATTTACATGTCGAATTTTAGATAAAACTCATCGAAAAAAATAGTCAAGAAAAGATAAAAACATAAAACGTTTAGACTACATCTTTAATAATCAATGATCAAAAAATAATTTGTATTAAATGTTTTGTTTATTATGTATCCATTTACACTTTATTGTCTTTTGAAAATACTTCAAAAAACATTCATCAAAATACCACATTATATAAAATATATAAAATAGTATAGAGAAAAAATACCACATTATATAAAATAGTGTATAGAATGGACTCTCTTCAACTTAGATAGACATCTATTATGCCAAAATCACTCTAAATTTATACTTTGTACTCACCTATGTTTTAAACTCGTTTTTAAACTCTTACCATGAGAATGAGGCATACTACAATGAGAATATAAATGAAATTATAATGAAAGACATCACAATCCTGAAGCATACTACAATGAGAATGGAATCATATTGAAGGACATCAAAATCCATCAACCTAGTGAATGAACCATCGTGCTATTCATTCAACTTGTTCTTTTGGCTTAATATATTTATTACATTCAATCACTTGCTAAATTTTGTTTGCTTGCTTCGTCATTTGGAACCCATTTAATTTTTTTTATTGATGAATTAGCTCTGTCCTTTCTATATGTGGTGCATTAAGGGCATGTTATTTGCCCCTTGAGAACTATTTTCTAGGACTTCTAGGACTTCAGTTTAAGAAGCATTATTTTTCTCCTCTTTAACTATTTTTTTAATATTTTATTTGTGTAATTTGTTTTTATTTTTATTTTTTAGGTGTGGAATTTTTAAATTTGTTAGCTATTAAGAAAATAAAGAAAATTCTTAAATTTGTTAACTATTAAGAAAATAAAGAAAATTCTTAAATTTGTTAACTATTAAGAAAATAAAGAAAATATTTATTAGTAAAAGTTTCTGTAAAAGTTATTTTATTTATGTAGATTTTTAGGAAGGTGGTGGGTGGAGGTTTTTATGGAAGTTGAATCATGATGAGTCAATTTGAAATAAAGAACATTGGTGCTCCGTGATCACATGCACAGTGGAGAAGCAACATCCCAAAAAGATATTGATTCTCCACTTTGGTCAAGGAGCATTGGTGCTCCACATTGGTCTATGTACATAGTGCTCATAAACCAATACACACTAGAGTGTCAACAACTCAAAAGTACATCGATGCTCCACTTTGGTCCAAGTGCATTGGTGGTCTACTTCTACTGGAGAACGTTAGTGCTCTCCTTTGGTATGGGTGCACTAGTGCCCTCATTTAGTATGGAAGCATTGGTGCTCCCCATTGGCTAGGGAAAAACAATACTTCTAATACACCAAAGGGCCAAATAGTAATTAGTGTATTTTAACTTATTAAAATACGCAGGGAAAGCTACAAGACGGTTCTTAAAAAGAGGGAAAAGTGAAGGTTTGTTTTGTTTCGACATTTCACATGAGAGAATAGGAAGAGGAGGTGGCTCTATAAAAGGATGAAATACACATAGCCACAAATGCAAGGAAAGACAAACAATAGTGCAATAAGGTAACCCTTTTTTTCCCGCTTCATTAACTCATTTCTCCCCATTATTGATTTTATTTATGTTAATTTTCCATTTCTCACTAGTGTTCCTAATTTCTTAGCTAGTTTCACTTTTTTATGTTCATTTAAGGGTTTTGCCTATATTTTGTAGGTTAATGGTGAATTTGTTTTAGGGTCTTACATCAACGAATATGGCTAGCAAATGAGGGGCAAGTTCGACCAAGAAATGGGTACATTTTCGTGCAGCATGGGTGCATATCAAAAGAAGTTTTTAGCTTCCTTTAATTGCATATTCATGAGGTTTCTCTGAGTGGCATAGTGTTCTTCCCCGGTGATTTTGAAGCATTGGTGCTCCACTTTTTCCGATGCTCCCCATTGGTCGAGGGACAGAGGTGCTCCCCTTTGGTACAGGTGCACCGATGCTCCTAATACATGGAAGCAATGATTCACAATAATTCATTTTCTTTTATCTTGTTAAACTAGGTGGGAAAAACTACAAGACAACTCTTAAAAAGAGGAAAATGTGAGGGTTTTTTTTTTTCATTTTTACATTTCACATGAGAGAAAAGGAAGAGGAGGTGGTTCCACAAGAGAATGAAAATAAGAATAGCCACGAATGTAGGGGAAGACAAAGAGTTGCAACCATGCAATCATTTTTATCCCTTTTTATTATTTCATTCTCCTCGTTATTGATTTTATTTGTGTTATTTTTTATTTCTCACTATTGTTCTTGATTTCTTAGTTGGTTTCACTAGTTTTTATTTGTTGTTTTGAAGGTTTTTCCTCTATTTTGTAGGTTAATGGTGGAATTTATTTAGGGTTTTACATCAAAATATGGCCAACAAATGAGGGCAAGTTTGGGAAAGAAAGGGGCACATTTTGTGCATCATGGGTGCATGTCCAAAGGGGTTTTCACCTCCCTTTATTCACAAGGTTTCTCTGAGTTGTGTGGTGTTCCTCCTTGGTGTTCTTGGAGCATTAATGCTTCCCTTTTATAGGGAAGGGTCAATGCTCCATGTTGGTAGAGGAATATAAAAAACAAAGTCATAAAAAATGACAAGAAATATTGATTATTTATTAAGTATATATATTTTTTACAATAAACCAATAGTTTATTTATTTTTTGATATCACTAGTGCTTGATTGTGGCATTGGAGTATTAATGCTCCTATTTGATCTTGGAGAATCGATTTCGATGTGCTAGCGGACTTGGAGCATTGTTGCATTAGTTTGGTATAGGAGCATCGGTATCAATGCTTTGCTTTTCTATTGAAGTGTCGGTACATATAATTTAAAAAATATACAACACTTCCACCTGCCATTCAAAAACCTTTGCACCCATTAGCCTCGAGGGACTATAATGGCTTCTCTTAAGCTTTCACACTCTTACTCTATGTTCATGCGCCTCACATGTATGGATATATACCCCTAACTAGTTATTGTCTCTCGTCTAGTCAAACTTGACAAGAGGGAAATGCAAAGGCAAAAGTTAACTACTGCTAATATCTTCTACAAATTCTTCCATGAAAGGAGTCTATCATAATTGTGTCATGACTATGTAAGTACTTTGTCATAGAGTTGTCATAACTATGTAAGAAGAATATGTCATAATTGTCATAGAATCTATTATAACCTTAAACTACTAAAAAACAAAAGATGTCAAAGTGCCATAAGTGTAAGGAACCTATGATAGATGTGTGGGGGAATCTCTCCCAACTGGTACACCCATCCTACAAGGAATCCCCTCCAACACTCATCTGCCCTCTTCCTAGGAAAACAACTTAGAGCAACATAAATTTGACAAGGTGGATATACCATCTTATCTTTAAATATCGAGCATGGGTTGCTTTCTCCAACTTTGAGGTCATAATTTATTGTCCATTGATCATTAAATTTTTGTTTAAATTTTTAGCACCTTTTTAGTGAGAAACACTTCTCGTGTTATTCAAATTACTTCGTAACTTATCTAAATTAATTACTTATTATTTTGTTTGAATGCCTCATGAATCACCTCAATGAGACAAATATTGTGTGATGGCGGCATACATTTAAAATCTCTATATGTGCAAGATGGAAATGTGATAGGGAGGGGGATTTATTACTCTTAACCATGACTTGAACACGACAAGGTGACAGGGAGGGGGCTTTATCACTCTTAACCACGACTTGAACACTCTTAAGGATAGTCTAGTGTATGACCTTTTGGACATTTAGTTGGTTGTGCTCCATGCAAAGTGGCAACCTAGCTAAGAACTACAACATGCAACTGAATTGTGGTATTGGGGAAAAATCTCATCAATTTCAAAGTTATGTGCAAGAAACAAGGATGTAAATGACCAAAACTAGGCACACTAAAAGTGTTCACAAGTTGTGGCAAAGACAAGTGGTTGGATTAAACACTCGTAATATGTAGCTTCAACGTCTATTTGTCTTTTTATTGTATGTGGCTCTCGATTCATTCGTTCCATTTTGTTTACACATTTATGCAACTTGCCTCCTCCCAAAAAAGATGTGGAGGGACTTCCTTTCTTGAGGCTCTTGTTGATTCTTGGTATGGATAGTTATTTTGGAGGGAATAAAGTTATTTACTTATTTTTTAAATAGATACATTTGTAGGAAATAGTAGGTAACATAATACATCACTATTTTTAGAGAGCAAGAGCAGTTTCCTAGTAAGCTACTTATGACCTCATTACCCTAGGATTGTTGAGGAAGAGTGAACAATGGCATCTTCATCCACCCACGTGTTTTCTCAAACAGAGTGAAGAGATTGCACCAATTCCTCATCCTACATATACTTATATGAGCTATGTCCTAAATCATACAATGTTCATCATGCATATCTTGTAAGCATTCATAAATAATCGATCAAATAATAATCATGGGCTTTTGAAAGAAGGCAATCAAAATATCCAACATACAAAAATCTAGCAAGATAGGTAAACCAAGCCATGGTTGTAAAACTTATAAAATAGGGCTTAGATAATTCACATTACTACTGTAAATCTTCTTAATTAAGGTTTCATCACATGTGCTTAATCAACACTCCTTTTGTAGAACACTAGATAAACATAGAACCCTCAACTATGGGGCAGAAATAATATTTCGAGCAACAAAAGTGAGCATCAAATGCAAATGTTTGAGGAAAAGGCTTCAAACCATGGATTAAACCTCCATTCCACTATCCACAAAAAAAGTAACGAGATGTGTCAAATTAATTATCTTCTAAAGAAAACACGATGTGTCATGGACTTCATCAATTTCCCTTTACTTTGTGAAGTGAACTTTGTGGTTCACTTCATGAGAACATCATGAACGTATAAAACAATCCCTAATATCAATGTTAAATAATGTTGATTTATTATATGAATATATATGAGATTGATGATTGATTTAGTATAATGGACATGTATATAAATACACGTAGTAGGTGATAAGTAATGTCCTTGGCAAAGGGAATGACTTATCATTATTACACATTGATCATTACGTTACACAATAATCATCTTATGTCTATTATTAAATTATTACTATTTATTATGCAATAATTACTACATTATAACCCTTGTTGTAATATACCCTAGGTTTATTACAATTCTTCCCCCCTTAAAAATGTTTTGTCCTCAAAGCATGGGTAGGGAAAACAATTTTCGAAAGAATGAACCTTCTTCTCGTAACTTGCAACTATTTGATAAGGTTGAGGACACAAAGCGATATGATGTTCGAAGCCTTGAACAAAATTGGTGCATTGAAAAAAATCAATCCATCCAAGGTGGATTCTTTTGGGAACTCTCTGATTATAAGATTTTGAATTCAATCTTCTTTGTTGTTGACTTAAATGTTGATATATCTTTGGATGCTTAGATATGTAAACACAACATTGACTCTCGTTAGGTACCTTGGGATATTGGTATGTTGATTATTGCATACTACAACTTCTATGATTTCGGTGTCGATATGGTACCTTGATAAGTTGATCTTTCTTGATCTCAAGTTTAATCTTGGCATGATGATATACCTAGGGTATATTAGAACTAGGGTTATAATGTAGTAATTATTATGTAATAAATAACAATCATGTAATAGTAGTCATAGGACAATTATTATGTAATGTGTCATCAATGTGTAATAATTATAAGCCACACCCTTTGCCAATGAAACTTTTGTATGTCAAGACATTATTGGTGCTCATCCTATTGGTAACACTTGTGGACACTTTCCTTGTAAGTTACTCTTTTGTTAAGAAATCCTTTTTGGGTAGTTCTCTTGTTGGCCCTCCTTGTGGGAAAACTCTTTTCAAGAAAGTTATACTCAACAAACCGCTTATTGAGAGATGTTCTTGTTTGTTGTTAGTAGATCTTCTTGTATTGAACTCCATCATTGGTAACCATGTTGTCTACATAATGTCTTATTTACTAAGTACCTTATTAAAGTATTCATTTTACACCATTACATTAACAATTTATGTGTGTTTACCCCT
The DNA here is from genome assembly GCA_009831015.1 of Picea engelmannii. Lineage (NCBI taxonomy): Eukaryota > Viridiplantae > Streptophyta > Pinopsida > Pinales > Pinaceae > Picea > Picea engelmannii. The sequence continues at coordinate 35,155 of ML865080.1, forward strand.
CCATTAACCATCAAATTCTTACCATGTTTGTGGCAATGAATCTATGTATTCTGGATCATTTCTTATTATGGGAATAAAGAGTGGATTGGAGTTATTGCAAAGTTTTTTTTTTCTTTCTCTTTTTCTCTTTTTCTCTTTTGTTTTGGTGGTTCACTTCATAAAAACATCATGAATGCATAAAATAATCCAGTATATCCATATTAAATAATATTTATTTATTACATGAATATATATGAGATTAATGATCGATTGAGTAAAATAAACATGTATATAAATACACTTAGCATGTGATAAATCATATCCTTGAAAAACGACATAACTTATCATTATTACACATTCATAATTATATTACATAATAATTGTCTTATAACTATTATTACATCATTATTATTATTTATTACATAATAATTACTACATTATAACCTTCCATAAAACTCAACTAAAATCCCTTCAAATACAAGACAATGAATGTACACAACTAAAACAATGCATGTACACATTAACAATCTAAAGTATAAAGTAGGTTAGTCACAAATGATCAACAAATTTATTTAATATTAAAATATCGAAATTGAATTGGATTGGCCCACTACTAAAAAGCAATAGATAAAACATAAAACCCTTCCC